>BLXL01013109.1:0-13671 GCA_023170135.1 Acarapis woodi | reverse complement strand
AACCAGTTTCTTGACCATAGATTGAAATATCAGATGAAACTTTATATTGAGGTGGGTTTAAATAGGTGAGTGAGTTATCTTGAAAATTAGATTTATTGTACTGTGGTGGTGTTGGATAAAGTTGTTCGATTGGCTTGTTGCTAAAATCGAAGCGTTCGTCAAACGGCCTTCAAAAGATAAAAGAAAAAATATTTTTATTTAATTCATGAATTTTCACATATTGGATCGAAAAAAAATTAAATATATGGATGGAATTAAAATCATCAGAAAAAAATTAAAATAATGATAAATTAGAAAATTATAAGCACCTATTACAACAAATAAATTTTGTCCAATCCCATATACCAAAACTATCCATCGTGATTAGAAAATATGTTAGAAAATTTTCGACTTAAAAGAAAAAATTCACAACAGAAAATGAAGAAACATTATTTTCTAAAAATCTTTTTAACAACTCTTAAAAATTTCAACAAAAAATTTTAGAAATTTAAAATGAACAAATGTATTTTAAAGATATTAAAAATGCTATCACATCATCTAATAAATTTTTAGATAATATTATAATAAAAAGTATCCCAAATTGATTTGTAAAAAATTTTTTTGATTTCGATAATCTTTTTCAACTTGGATTTCATAAAAAACCAGTATCGTCACAGCATTATGAATGATTAACAAAAAAAAAAAATTCAATTCAAATTATAAAATATCGATACGAAATAAAATCAAATTATCGAAAAATAGGTAATAATGATTTAAAGTAAAAAAATACATTTCAGAATTTTTCTAGACATGAAAATTTTGAAAAATTAATTCTATTGACTAAATTCATTGAGTGAATTGACGATAATAATTTTTAAAATCACTTTGTAAAGAGAAATTTAAAAACTTGTTTGAATAACGGAAATTAAGCATTGAACATTGCTCAATATTCATAATAATACAAAACTTGAAATCAAACATTAAATTGAAATATTAAATGGTAATAACNNGATCCAATATGTGAAAATTCATGAATTAAATAAAAATATTTTTTCTTTTATCTTTTGAAGGCCGTTTGACGAACGCTTCGATTTTAGCAACAAGCCAATCGAACAACTTTATACTTGTTTGAATAATGAAAATTCCACAGATAATTTAACTGCAGCAGAACATTGTACGAATGGAGTTTTAAGCACCGGTAGTAACTTGACTAGCCATTCTAAGGTACCGAACGGTCACTATGCGATTAATTGTCCAATAAATCAAAAACATACTAGTAGTGATCATTCGTCGCCCAAACAAAATCCAGCATATGAATATAGCTTAAATGAGCTAACTCTGCTTGATAATCAAAGAGTTAAACAATATATGCAACAGCGAAATAGGCACAATTTTTCGAACACAACTGTCAAGCAGACAAAAGATAATATAAATTTAGAAAACACAGACTCACAATTCGATGGTGACAACCAATTAACAAATGTTCACAATTATTTGAATGGTAATGAATTAAATGTCGAAGAGAACGAACAAACAATACAGCTTCCGTCACTGCCAAGAACTAGAAATTATTACAACAAAATCTATTCAGCTGAATATCCAACACCACCACAGTACAATAAATCTAATTTTCAAGATAACTCACTCACTTATTTAAACCCACCTCAATATAAAGTTTCATCTGATATTTCAATCTATGGTCAAGAAACTGGTTCTGCAAACGCTAATTTGCAAGACATTTTCAATGATTGTGGTGAATCAAAGTTTATTCGTAATTCATCAATAAATTTTAAACAAACAAATAAAAATTTGTTAAATCATCATCATTTACCACATCATCCAAATCAAAATTCGCTTTTAAGCATGGATGGCTTGCGTGTGCAACTTGCTCGAACTAAAAAACAAATGGCCGCCGTTGCAAATTCAGCAGCACAAATAAATTCGAATCATTTACCATCAAGCGGTCAATCGAATTCTGCCCATAACTTAGTAGCTAATTTAGTACCTAATCAAATTAGAGCTCCTCAAATTCAGCGATCTGCAGAAATGCAAGTTAATTTGAAAGGCTGGTTATATAGATTGGAGGGTCCAGCTTTAAAACAATGGAGAAAAAGGTGGTTTGTGCTTGGTGAATATTGTTTGTTCTATTATAAAGATGATCAGGAACAAAAAATGATCGGTTCTGTTTTACTACCGTCATACACAGTATCTACTTGCACTGCAAACGAAGATGGTATAACACGTAAATTTGCATTCAAATTGGAACATCATAACCTTAAAACCCATTACTTAGCTGCTGAGTGTGCCGAATCACAAAATCAGTGGATGAGATTGATAAATTTGTCATCAACTATGCAATTAAATCAAGCAAATTATGAACAATTAACAGACGGTACAATAAGTTCTGCACTAACTGCAACAAACATAAGTCGAAATAGACCTGATAGCCAGGACATAATGAATATCATTTTAAATGGAAATCGCACTTCAAATAATAATAATGAAAATAATAAAAATTTAGTGAATACTCAAGATTCGAATCAAGTTGATCAATTGAACACGACTTCATCATCCGTGAATGATAATTTACTTTACAATAATCAATGCCAAGATTTGCCAAACGAATCAAATCACGATAATTTGAAAAAATTATCTGATATGAATGAATCAGGTTCCGAATCTGGTTTTGTAAATTACAAATCTAGAAGACAAAGCAAGACCAATAGTGAATTTGAAACAAGTGTATCCAATGCATATAACTCAGTCGGTTTGCCAACCATAAGTAATATCAGTAACGCAACAAATGAAAATAATTACTCAATCTATCCATCAAATGCCGCTCAAAATGCTAATCAATTAAATCAACAAGTTTGTGGACCAAAACGACCACATTATGTAAATGCACCGCCTAAACCAAGACGCCATCAACCTCAAGCAAGTAATTTAAACTCCCATCCAGATCTCGATACTTATTTAAAAAATAATTTCAATGCATATGACACAAATTATCTTACTCGAACTTCAAACAAACCAACAACTTATTCAAAAGCACAACTTGATTTGCCTGATGCAAATGAGTATTCTCAGCACGATTTTTATTCAATCAACCAAACTCATCCACAAAATCATTCTCAAAGAAAATTCAAAAATGATTCATTCGATTTACAAGAAGATGACCGTTATCTTATTAATGAAAATCTTTACATGCATCATCGACAAAGTTTAACGAAACAAAATACACCTGATGGTGACCGTATTACATCGATTGATGATGCATTATTGACATTTTATGATGGTAATAGTGAACAAATCAAAATTAGGCCAAAATCAAGCCAAGAACATTTCGACAATAGAAGTCAACATCAGTCACAATTTCATAACAAAAATTCACATGGTAAAGAAAACGATTTAGTTACTGACCAACTTAATGCGTTGCCTTATCGACCGTGGTCCGATTTCCTACAGCAAGCTCAACGATCTCAATCAACAACACCAATGTCAACCAAACAAAATCATTCGTCGCCTTCAAATTCTGATTCTACATTTATTCAAACAATAACTAATGATAAATCTAATAGTATAAATATGAACCCAACACCAGTCACAATGGAAGCTTTAAGCAATCAATTCGTAAGTCAAAATCAATTAAACGCGTTTGCTGAAAAAAATTGTTTTGTTGATGGTAAGTAAAAATTCGTTAGTTCCTTTTCAGAAAATTATTAGAAAATCTAAAAGATTTATTACACTATTTTAGTTTAGAAAAAAATTCTCTGTTTTTTTATTAAAAATTTCTTAAAGAATGTTATAAACAAAACTTTGTTTTATTTTTTTCCTTTTTGTTTATTTCTATCACTTTTTGTTTTTTGTTGAACCAAAAAAAAAAAATATTAATTTTCAACTTCTTTGACTAAAAACCATTTCTATGGTAAAAAAATTTTAGTTCAAAAAAAAAATTTAATCTATTATTTTTTGTTTGAAAATTTTTTCATTAATAATTTAGATGAGCATGCCAAACATATTTATTATAGAGATCATTTAAACACATTACGAACTGACTCGCCTGATTATATGAATATTGAGTATTTCAAACAACAAAAAATAAACCAACGAATAAAAGAAGCTAATTCTTCAAGTCAACTAATGCAGAAATTAGATATTAATCTGGAACAACAAGAGAAAATTTATCAATCAGTATTGAGCAAGAATGCACGATTAGAAATTGAAAATTTGAAAAATGAAGTTGCCAAACAAAAACAGCTAAAAAAAAAACAAAATCAGAATATTTCAGAGAATATAAAACGAGAAGATTCAAATTTAAGTAATTTGAGTAATGATAATTTAGAGCAAAACATCATACCTCCACCTTTGAGTCTTGAGGCTCGTTCAATCAAAAGAAGAGATAGTAAAAAATCAAGTAAACTAAATCAATCAGAATTTGAGAAAAAAGGTAAATCAGACGAAGAAAGAATCAATGATAAGACAGACGATGTGATGATTGACGATAATTCGGATGAAATTAATTTATCACCAAATCCTTTTTGCAGATCACAATTTAGACGTAGTTTTATGAATGCAGTTTACACTCAAAAGCCTCATTCAAACATTGCAGCTAGTTATGCAAGTCATGCATATTGTGGACCTATTGATGAACCAATGGATTATATTTTGCATAATGACCCAAAGAGTTTAACAAACAAAAAAAATTCTACAAACAATCCTGCACAACAAATCAGCTCAAAACATATGACGATATCACAAAGTAAAGATCAAAACTTTTTTTTCGATCAATCAAATAACTTGTTGGAGATTGATAGAAATTTTGAAAATTCCAATAATACGCAACAACCTAAATTAGAAGAAAAAAATATTATAATTAAACCTCCTAGAAATACTTTCAAATTAACCAAAGATTGTTTTTCTGAGGTGCGAGCTACACCCGCAATTATAGTCGCAACGCCAGAAAAATCGTCAATCGATGAAGAAAAGGAATTATTCCAAAATTCAAATTCAACCAATCAAATAAAAAAACAATTAGAATTTGATTTAATTCAACCGATAGCTCATAAACCGCCTAGAGGAAATTCGAAATCTATTGAAAAATCTATGGTGGTCAAATCAATGGAAAACTTGTCTGAAAAGATGAATGTTAAGGATACAATTTATAAATTTGGAAAAAGACAAAATTTATCTGACACTAGTATTCCCAATTTATTATTAAATAATTCATCTATCAAAGAAAATAGAAATAGAATGGATTTGATTAATTTGACAAACAGATTCAGATCTAATTCGTTGTGTGAAGAGATTGGTAATAACAATAACGAACGACGAAGATCATTGTTGTCTGAGAATAATAATTGCGTGAAAAATTATAATAAAGAGAAGGTTGGATCGCAAGAGGTGAAAGACGCAGAAAATGACAAAATCAAAATCATTAATAATGATCAAGATGAAGAGGACAATGGTTATATTACAATGGAATCTAAACTTAATTCGAATAACGAAATAGATGGACAATCGATTAGTTTGTGTTCATTAAATGAAAAATGTAGTGCGTCCGAAAATAAACAAAACGAAATTCCAGGAACTGAAAATGTTAATTTTGACGAAATATTCGGTGTTATAAAAGAACAAGCTGCATCAATTAATCAAAATAATGAAGATAATGAAGAAAAAAATCAGAAAAAATTCATAAATCAACAAGATAATATTATAAAACTTGATGAAAATGATCCAATAAACAAGCACAAAACGATAAATGATCATTTTGCCATTTCTTGCACAGATACCATTAAAAAAGCACCAAAAAACTTCAAACTAACATCAGCTTTAATTGAACAATCGAAACATAAACAAAGTCAATCATCTCAGACCTTACTGGTAGATAACCAATGTCAAGATGCCGAACAATTAAACAATCAATTAAGTAATTTACATCAAATGCAATCATCATCTTCACAGCAAATTGTCTCTTCATCACTTATAAATTGTGGAAATAATTTGGTTTTCATCTCAAATCCAGTTATAAATACGGAGATGGATGCAAATCCAGCTTATGAAAGTTTTGATGGAATTCTTTATGGCTTAGGTCAAAAATGTTTACCCACTCCAAAAGAAAATGAAGAAAAAAAGTTAAGCAGCATAGAAATGAATGAAAACTTTGAATCCTTTAAAAATGAGACAGTAAAAAGTGAAGTTGGAAGTCAAATTAGCCAAATGAATAAGTTTAATAATCCAGAAATGTGTTCGTTGCCTACATGTTCTCAATCACAAAATGCTCCTTATTATTATGCAGATTTGTTAACTGAAAAACAGAATTATGAATTAGAAAATAAAAACAATGAAGATCGGCCACAATTATCTAGTAGAACAGGTAATATTGTAATTGGTACAACATCATTACAAAAATTGACGGTTATCAAAAAGAATGATAACAGTCAAATTGATTATAAGAAAGAAAAAGTAAACGAGAATTTAGATTGCAATGAAGAGAATTCAGAAACTTCTAAATTGAATGCAAGAATCGAAAAATTGTCTGATTCGATAAAATCAGTTAATATATTGAATGCACAAAATGGTGAAAAATTTGAAGATACCAAACAGATATCAAATCAAGAGATGTCTGATACAATTAATAGACTATACGAACCAAATACGTATGAATTAAATGATCCAGTATATGAAAATATTAATAAACTAATGAATAATACAAAAAATCAGTCATCAATTGATATGCAAAATGTACAAACTTCATATTCGATTCAAGAACTTAATGAACAACATGAGTATTCAAATGAAGCTCAAATGTTAAGACGTATCAGTCAAAATTACTTGAATCAGAATGTGAAAAATCAAAATATCGATCAAAACAAAAATGGTGCTTCGAAAAATCAACATTTTTCAAATAAATGTGATAATTCGATCACTAACACATTAAATCATGGAAGCACTTTACCAAGTTTTAGGTCTAATGTGCCTGGTTATGCAACAATAAATGATGAGCAGATAGTTCAAATAAATGAAGATTATAATATTCGATCACCTGATGCAATCGAAAGGAATTTCAAAGAAAAAGAAAATATTGATAAGCTGAATAAAAAAATAAACTCAATAAGCAATTCGGCAAGTAATTTAAATAAATTAATATTTAACAATCAAGAAAATTATTTTTCTGATAAAGATAGTCTGACTATGATCTCTTCATCTGCACAAAGTCTCACTCAATTACCTACAAAAGATCTTTCACCTGATTTAGATTCAATTAATTCTTCAAATTACTTTCGTCAACAGTCGACCCCTAATTTATTGATGAATAATTTGACTGATAATTTAAATAATTATCATGGAAACAATCTAAATAATAACACAGAAAAATGTTTAGCTAATAAACAATTTAATTTGAATAAAAATATCAATAAAATTAACAATTTAATTACAGCAACAAGTAATGGTAAAGATTATGTTGTTTATGAAAATGCTGACGCCGAAAGGGCACATTTATTAGGTAAGATTTTTAGCCGTAATTATAATTACAAGTCAATAAATAAATTTTCAAATTTTAGAAAGTTATTGATTTGAATTTTTTTTTCTTAGTTCTTCAAAAGCAATTACAACAGCAGCAAGAAATTCTTTACAAACAACAACAACAATTACAAAGATTGCAACTCCAGCAACAAATTAAGCAACAATATTACATTCAAAATGAACTTGCATCACCAACATCCGAGGCTAATCAACTACCTACATATTTATCAAATTCATCGTCAATTCTCAATAAAAATACAATAAAATATGATCATCATCTGAAAAACTTGCAGAATCTTGCCATTTTACAAAAAGATTCTCATAAAAATTATCATAATTATCAGAATGTCTTCCAAGACGAACGATCATAGATTATATTATTTGAATATTTAGTTCATTTTTCTAAAAAATTTTATTATCAAAATAATCTGTGATGTGAAAAAAATTTTTATTAATCTTTATTATTTTTTGTTTTATTTTTTTAATTATTAATTAAATGCATGTAACATACACATTTTCAATTCAATTAAATTTTTTTTGATGATAAAAAATTTTCTTAATTCATTAATTCAAAAGAATCTTTTGCTTATGAATAAAAATATTTTTCTAATTTCCAATTTAAATTTTTAAATTTTTAGATTTGATAGCAAATAATAATGAGCTAAATAATTTGACAAACATTGCTGCAACAAGGCAAAGAAAAACGGCAAAACAACGCAAAAAGAATAGCAAATTATCGAATGAATTGTCTATAATTCCATCAAATGAAAATTACGATCAAGAATTAAAGCCACCAATACCTCCATTACCGTCACCAAGTTTATGTAAGTTTTTTTTTTATAAGATTTTTCGGTAAATTCTTATCGAAAAAGAAATCAAAAGTTCAAATTTGACCTGACTGATTCATTTGAAATATGATAATCGTCATATTTTCTTTGGCGAAAATTATTTATCTATTTAATGTTGTCATATAAAGAAGGAAGCAAAAATTAGACAATAATTGCATTACAAAAAATCTTTTTTCGAAAGACTAGAAAAATAATTTATAAAAATTTCAATATTTTAACTAGATGGCTTTGAAGATTTTTTAGCAATAAAATGTAACAATGATAAACTATTACTTTGCATAATTATTAGTAATTTATTTATTTTTATTGAAAGGAACAATTATTTATCACTACATGAATGAATTATAATTTTTTAAACATTTCAGTTTATTTTTGCATTCAAGTCATATCGAAATTGAAAAAAAAATTAAACTAATTTTTCTACAACTAGATTTAAAGAATTTTTTTTTTAAATTTCTATTTTATTAGTTCAAGGTCAAAGAGTAGGCCTAAATCTACAATATACAGATTCAGATTTTGAAAATTATTCTCAATTGTTTTATTCGAATTCCCTGCAACACATTCAGACTAATGTACCCCTCAATGTTCAAATAACGAAATCACCACAAATTGTTAATCTGAATGATGATTTTGAACAGTTCAATCATAAAAAAGTACAAGACAAGAGTAATGAAAAAAACGAGCTGAAATATGAGAAAAAAACTAATTTATTTCAGGATCAATTTTATTATTCAACAATGGCTAATGAAACGAATATAGAAAATAAATTATTGTATCAGAGACAGCTTTCTAAATCTGTTGGAGACAATTTGCAACGATATGAACCTGAAAAGAAATTTAGAACACTCGATAGTAAAAATCGTCAATTAAGACCTTGTTTAAGTGCAGGTGAACTTTTAGGGAAAACACATGAAGAGCTTCTTCTTCTTTTGATTCAATTGAAGCGTAATCAATCGCAATTAAAGAATACGATAGAGAAATTGAATTTGCAAATGGAATCTGAAGAGAAATTATCTATAATTGAACCGCACAAAGTTACTGAACACCAAATAAACTATGAAAACGTTAAAAAGAAACTCATAGAAACACGAAAGCAATATGAAAATCAATCTCCGTTGATTAATTTAATAGATGATATAGTGAAATTAAACACAAATTTCAAATCAAATTTAAGTTCGATTGATCAGATAAATCAGTCTAATGAAAAAATTTGCCGAAACTCAAACAAAAATAAAAAAGAAAATAGCGAAAAAATATGGACTAATTTGCTTGATACTATTGAGACATCTGATATCTATTCAAATCATGAAAAAAATCTTCTCTCAAGACAAGTGCCAATCATAGATAAATCTGACTATACGTGTGAAAGTGATAAAAATGATTTGGAAAGTACATGTACAAACCATTTTGCTGATAGGTTTTGTATTAAAAAGATTAATGAAAATCAACAACCTCTAATAACCAACTGCAAACAAAGAAGAGAATCATCAGATAAAACGAAATCAAGAAATTCAGAAATTGCTTTGACATCATCATCTTCGCATAAAAATCAGTTGCAAATAGAAGCTTCCACTAAATTTTCACAACAACCAAATAATGTAGCAAACGAACAGATTTTAAATCAAAAAAACGACACCTTATCAAGCGCAATAAATTCAAATCGAAATTATAAAATAAATGAAGCAAGCAGATCAGATATTTTGCATACAAATCAATATCAGCAAGCATCAATCCCTAAATCGAACGCTACCAATGAAGAATTGGATCAATTTCAGGCTGAACTAGATCGTGTACGCACCATGCTCTTAAATTCACAATCTGATTCACAAATTAATGTAGAAAAGTCAGAACATCAAGCAAATAGTATGAATGATACGTTCATCACAATAAACACGAAGAATCATTTTCAAACTGAACTTGAAAACATTGATAAAGAGATAAACAATTTGAATGCTAAGAAGGAAAAATTAATTCAAAGCCTCAAGTGTAAAAAAGAAAACGATAAAAATCAAGGTACAAATAATTTGGATAATTTCGATAAATTTGAAGTTGGTACTACAGATTTGTATACTGATAATGATACAGTATGTTCAACTATTGAATCAATTGATTTCGAACGAGTACTTGATGATAGTAATTTGTCATTGTGCACCAACGTTGATGATCTTGAATTAAGTAAACACGAAAATGAATATGTTAATACATTGAAAGCTGAATATGAACAAAATTTGAAGCAAGAACTACTTGGGAAAAAAGAGAGAAAAAAATCTGAAAATTTTATAGACGAAAACCTGACAATCACAAATGAAGATGATAAAACAACCGAAACCACAATTTTTAAGACACTTAGATTGGTAAAACGTAAATACGAGAAATCGAAATATAATAAACAATTAAATTTTAATTCAAGCAATGTTTTACATCCCAATAATGTAAATGAAGAACAAGATAAAAACAAATCAGTTATACCAATGGATAATCACCCAAATAATTTAAAGGTATTGGCTGCTTTATAAATAATATTCAAAATTTTATTTCAGAAAATGACTTAATTTTAAATATAAAATATTTTTTTTTGTATCAGATGAACAATAATGATTCGGCAAAGAAAAAGGATGAAAATGATTCAATTAAAAACATGCATCTAAAGTGGAACAAGATGAAAAATGAACTGGATGAACCATTGTTAGAAGATGATCACTTATTGCCAAGCGAAATAACGCAGTTGCTGTTAGATTCAGCCCTTATTATTTATGAACAACTAAAACCACCTAAAAAATCGACTGGTTCGAGTTTGTCATCTGAAAGATCTATTGATGATCAAATAAGCGAAGAAGAAAATTTAGACGCAACCCATTCGCAATCTAAAGTATCTACCATTTCATTAAATACACCAAAATTAGTTGAATTGAATCAAGACTTAAATTGGAATTTAAGAAGAAATCTTGAGCAAAATTTAGAACAAGAGATAAATAGTATTCTTGAGCATTATTGTATTAAATTAAATTCTCATCCATCATCTTCAAATTTAAGTGATAATAAAAGACTAATGCGAGAACTCATTTTCGATTCTGGTTATAGCCTCAGTAAATTGTTAAAAGAAACTAAAATTGCTCCCGGTAATTATAAAAATTTTATTGAATTTCTATCAAGCCTAATTTATTAATCTATTTAAAATACATTTGATTTTATCATCAAAAATTTATCGCCCAATTGTTACTCGTTGATTGCTGATAAGATATTTAATTTTATCAACTTTTTTTGATTCTCACATTAAAGTTAAAGTATGAAATAAAAAATTGGTGTATAGAAAATTTATCTTAAACTTAAACGGTCAAATACTTTTTTGGACATTAGGATAATCTATTATAGCATCAAATATTTTTAACGATTAAATTCATGAGATTTGTTTCATATGAAAATGAAATGTATAATTTTAATTTACTTGAAGAAACGTCTTTATGGTGAATTTAAAAGATAAATATTTAAAATTTAACAAATTTTTAAATTAATTCATCAAAATTTTTGCACAACAATTATATATTTTTTTGAGCTAATCTAATTAGACAAAAGAAATAAGAAATTTAAAACTAATTTTTTTTTCATTTTTTTTTTAACTTTTTAGTTAATGGAAGAAATAAATTGAACAAAAAGAAAATGGATAAAATTGGTTATTCGAAAAATTTTGAATTAGAAGAAGAACGAAAAAAAGTCTTCTAAAAAAATACAAATAAACTGATTTTGAAAAAAAATAATGTAATTAGACATTAACATATAACTGATTTATTTAGGGTTGAATTTTACAATTTTCTTTAAAATTCCTATGAAATAATGTAATATAATTTTTTTATTAATTATTGATGTTTTTACACTACATATAAATAACACAGTCACATGATTTCAAATTTTTTCAAATAATTGTTGAGAGGTCCATGTTTTGCGATTCACTATTGATATATTTATATCTTTTTTCATTCAAATCTAAATCGAAAATGTACGTTTAATGATTTTCAACTAAAATTTTTACAAATTAAATTGTCGTCTCTTTCTTCATGACTCATTATGATTCTCTTCGCTGCATTTTGATATTTGACTCTAAATCTGTTATTTCAATCTCAATAAGTTCTCAAAGTTTCTCCATGCATGTTAATCAGTAACAGCTTTTGATATTCGCCATTGTTATTTCTTGATACTTATTTAATTGGTTAACGTGTTTTTTAGTGTTTCGTATCATAGCATTGAACCTCACTGATATACATAATCATTAGTGAAAAAAATTTTTAAATGTTATATTTCAATTATATATATGAAATTTTTAAGATTAAAAAAAATATTAATTTATTTTATAATTTTATTATTTTATTATTTTATTATTTTATTATTTTATTATTTTATTTTTTTATTATTTTATTATTTTATTATTTTATTATTTTATTTTTTAATTTTTATTTTTTATTTTTTCATTCTTCTATTAGAAGCAATTAATAATAATCTCAAATATATTTTCAGTCTATTGATCGTCAAATTTTTGAAAATTAATTAGTTATTGGGAATCAGGTTATGGATTTTTTATAATTATGCTAATATTAAATATTTCAAAATTTTATTTCACTGTACAAAAAAAATAATTTGATTTTCTTTATTATCATCAAAAATTATTTATGTAAATCATAATATATACTTTTCGCAGGAAGAGTGTTTTTGGGGATCAAGATTTGTTAATGTACTGTCAAATTTTTTAATTTACGCATAGCATCTGCAGTATTTTTTAATTGGAATTAAAAATTAATTAAATTGGTAAACTGTGAATATAGTGAATTTGTGTCATCCGATGATCTTTATAAATTTGAAAAATAAATTTTAAGGTGTCATATCAAAGCTTGAGATAATGACATTTTCAAAGTTAAATTTTCTATAAATTAAAAAATAAACTTGAATTATTAAAAAAAAATTAGAAAAATTTTGAAATTAAATTATATGTAGATATTTTTAAAAATTTTTAAGTTTTGTCTGTTGTAATTTACTTTTTTCTTTTTGCTCTCAGATACATTTATAAACAGATTTTTTAAAATTTTATAATTTTTTTTTTTGTATTTCAAATTAATTTATTTGTTTTTACGAAATCATTAATCTTAATAAATAATTATCGTAAATTATAATTTAATTAAACAAATAATTTCTATGCTTTAAATAGGATATTTAACTATTTCATTTTTTTCTTAATTTCTCATTATTTTTTGAACCTTTAAATCTAATTAAACTCAAAACACAAACGCTATTAGGAATATAAATTTGATTCAATTTATTTTTGATATTCGTC
>BLXL01013094.1:0-12813 GCA_023170135.1 Acarapis woodi | reverse complement strand
TAATTACTAAATACACACCTTTCTTTTTATTCATTAAAATTCACATGATCTTGAAAGCAGTAAAAATTGTTTTGATTTCAGTGCTGCTTTCTGTCGACCTCTGTTGACTCAGCAACTTGAATATTCAATTCTTTAATGTTTCTAACTCAATTGCAATAATTTCTAAAAAGACTAGTATGAAATATAATTTATTATTGTCTTCTAATCTATTGATTGAATTGAATTCGAACTGGTTCAGAAATTTTTTTCATCTTCCCTTCATATCAAAATATAAATTAGGGATAGTTTTTCAACCATAAATTAAGACTATTAAATAAAAAGAGACAAAAAAATTTTTTTTTTTTTTCTATTTATTATTATTCAATTTTCTAAATTGATTGCTCTGAAATAAATAAATCAAAAATTTGATGTAAATGATCATAAGAATTTGATGGTGAAATAAGTTTAAGAAAATTTCTAAAACTAAATTTAATACAGTCTTAAAAAGGTATAACAAAAACCATTTTAATAATTTACACTATTCCCATTTCCGGACCCAATAAGATATCATAATTTAAGTATTTTAAAGTTCATTTTTTCTTAATTTTCCATCTCTAGTATAGCCTTTCAATTCTTCAGTGGCATATTTGGCAATGTAAGTGATGAAATCATTTAATTCACGACCACCTTCATATTTCTTAGGTGCTTTACTGGTTGAAGGTAAGAAGTAAATAGTTGGGAAACCATGAACTAAGAATGGTCCAGAAATGTCATTCGCTGTTGCATCCATTTTTACGATTTCAATGTTTGGCTCATTTTCTAAAGTTTTACCCAACTCTTCATATATTGGTGCCAACTTTTTGCAGTGTCCACACCATGGAGCATCTTAAAAATAATTTTATTAGTCTTTGATACATTTTACGCAAAACGAAAAATTAAACTTACAAAATTCAATAAGAACATCTTTTTTGCTATTCATGACTAATTCTTCAAAGTTTTTGCCAACAGCAATTTTTACAGGACCATTGTTTTCTTCAGGTAACTCTTCAGACTTGATAAATGGCTCTAAATTACCTGATAAGAAATCATTTATAAACTTCTTTAATGCATCTACACTGAACTTTTCCTTCATGACGTATTTCTTGTTATTTTTGTCGCGCGCAGTAACCACAGGTAATTCTTGTTTTGAATCTATACCGAATTCTTCCAATTCACCACCGAATAATATATTATTTGAAATTGCATAAGTTAAATCTTTTGAATTGATTTCCGTAGCAGCCTTCAAAACACGATTTCTCCAGTAATTTGTTCCCTTAGTATTCTTCACATAATCAACATCATAGTAAACAACGATTATTGGAGAATTAAAGTCTGCAATATTAGATTGTTGCCTGTGACCGACCAAACCATGATAATGATTTTTGACGAATTCACTTAACGATTCAGAATCATCATATACTTTATGACTATCTTCAAATTTATTCTTTAATATTGATGGTCTTACTAGAACAATTGAATTCTCAACAGCGGATGGTACAAATTCATTCAAAACGTTGATTGAATCACTTGCTGAACTAGTATAAATATGAGCGAATGAAGTGGATTCTCGAAGCTGACCTGCTGTTTTTTGGAATTTTTTCGCCAACTTATCACTCTCTGAATTGAACACACCAATTACTACAACATCTTTAGCATTGTGTAAGTGTTCTTTCAAATCAGCAAATGATTTGTATTCTTTGGAAGCTGGACCAGCTTGTCCTTTCATATACTTAACGATACCATCGGAATCTCTTGGTCCACCGTATTCCTGTGCAAATTCACCATTTTTGAATATTTTCAATGTCGGATAGCTAAATTTAAAATTTAAATAAATAAAAATAAATTAATCAATTATAAATTTATCAACTTACCCATTCACACCATTTTCTTGACAAGTGTCTTTACCTAAATCAGATGTACAATCGACTTTGACAAGTGGAACAGGTGGATCATTTCCTTTTAAATCAGTGGCTGCTTTTTCATATTCAGGAGCTAAACGTTTACAATGACCACACCATGGGGCAAAAAATTCGACGAGCGCAACATCATATTTCTCTAATTCGCTTTTAAATTCAGATGTACTATAAGATGATAAATCAATGACATCACTCGCCGAAGAGAAAGTTAGCAATAATGAGAAGATGACGATTTTGAACATGATATCTGTTCAAAATAAAATCAGTTTAATGATTAATGATTAAAAACACTTTTTGTGAAGAAAACCTCTTTAATGCAATCAAAGTAAATAATTCTTAAAATAGCAAGTAATAAAGTTTTTTAATAAAATTTTTTTGTTCAACAATTTAAATTCTTAACTATTTTAATCGTTGTAAATGAATGATAAAATCAAATTAAAGAGGAATTCAACGCAGATTAAGAAGACTATTGTCAAATCATATACAATCATACACAATGATGGTTTATTGGAGAATGAAATTTTATTACAGGAATAAATTATTAATGAGGCGGGCACAATTTAAGAGCTCAACAAAGAAATATGACAACTGTCCAAAGTTAACTTACCTAAGCTAATAAAATTTGATTCAAATTTTAAAAAAAATCGATTGAAAACAAATGTTAAATATTTTGTGACAAAAAATCATAAGATTATGAGTCGACCACCGTTAAAATGAAATGAATGGTTTCGGAAATAATTTAAACAGAAGAACCATCAGGGCAGTCAATGCTCAAGCTTGCTTTTTTCCGAACGGCGTGCTCGTCTATTACACGTCATACAAAAGCCTTTTTTTCACTTATATTATATATAATAAATCTAACTTACTTTCGCTCTGTTGGCTGTTTTTGCAAACAAGAGCGAACTTTTAAATCATTTTTGTTGTTACAAATCGTCGATCATAGAGGTAGATATCAGTCATTTTGTGAAATTTAAAAAAAAAAAAAAAACATAATTATTCTTATAGAACTAAAGATTATGTATGTTTTTTAGATGACCATTAATAGTAAATAAACATCTTTTTTTATACAAATTAAAAATTCAAATTTTTTTAAATATATTAAATATATTATAAAAATTTATTTGTCCTATTATTGGTTTAAATACACATTTATGATTTTGATTTTATTTGAAATCAGATTTTGTAAATAGTAGAAAAAATTTAAAAGGAAACGGTAGATAGGCTTTCAATAAAAACTAAAGTGTTGAGATCAATTTAAAATTGGACAAGCTTTTCTCGGGCAGAGTCATGAGGTGAAAGTCTTGAATAAATGTCCTTCGCTTTTTCTTGACTAGGGAAATTAAAGCCCTCAAGATATTTATCTATTACGGCTATCATTCTTTTAAAATTATTCAGCTTTACCTTGATGTTTCTATAATTCATAACTAATCGCTACACAGGGTTATTTCTTTACTACAATGTCCATGTTAACCATGATAATGATTAAATTTGGTGGATTCAAAGTTTAGTTTTATTCAATATAATTGCTGAATTTTACTAGCCAATCATTTTCGATGCTGTATTTGAATTATTCTAATTATCATAGTACGAATCAAATACATAAGCCTACCAAATTTACAGTGGTTCAACACTGTATTATAATTTAAAATAATATTTAGTCATACTTTTGTACAAAAATTAGCTTTCACTCAAAAAAATTTTGTGTTTTGAAATTTGAGATTTAAATTCGTAAAAATTATTAAATGCTTGATAGATAAAGATAAATAAATATTTTTTTATTTTTATTGTTTGAATGCGAACTTTTAATTGATACTAAATATAATAAACTAAATTTATTTGAAAAATATAAAAAAAAAAATGTTTAGGCATACTTTTCATTCGAAATTAAGAAAAATAAAAAAATTAAATTTACTATGCTTTACGAAACTATTTCATAAATTACTAAACTAAACAAAATTTTATTTTTTTCGATTCGAATTTTCGAATTATTTGAAAACAATTCCAAACTTTAAGAATTGAAAATTTATGAATTTTCGATGAGAAATAGACAATTCTAATAAATTTTTATATTTATATAATTGAAACAATAATTGAAATTTTTAGACGATGATTTTTTATCACGAAATTTAATCAGAAAAAATTTGTCAATCAATGTGAATCATCATGTTCAGAAACGATTTAAAAAATTTAAGCGATAAATAAAATTTCGAATCGATATTGAATTTACACGAAGAAGATTTTTTTTTTCACAAGTTTATAACAAAATGTCAGTTTATTTCTTTAAGTTTTTTGCACAAATTTATTTAACTATTTGAAAAAAAAGTCTAATGGTTATAATTTATAATGTCTAAATATTTTAAACTTGTTTAAAATTTATCTATATTTTATATATATTAATTGAGAATAAAATAAAATATTTTTTTGTGATTACAATATTATTCTCTTAATTTAAATTTTCATACTTTGTATATTTTGATTTGTTAACTTACTGAATAAACATTTACAGTTTTAATCAATTTTTGAAAAGTTTAGACACAATCCACTTTAGTTATCTTAATTATTCATAAATCTTAATTTTTAGATAGTTTTCATTTGTAAGTTTTATTTCGTTTGATCTAGAAACGGTAAATTTTTTTTTAGATATTTCTTGTTAAATTAATTTTTCGTGTCGTTATACTTTAATTTTTTTTTTTTTTTATATGTTTTTTTTAAAAAAGTATTTTTGAAAATTAACTTTCAAAAATTAACATGTTTTTTTATTACCCAACAACTTTCAAAAATAATTAAATTCTTTACCTTAAATGTATAATCATGAGACCATTGACAATTAGTACGAAAAGAATTAATGTGATATAAATATTAAATCACTTTTAATTTATAAAATGATTTTGAATGTTGATTATTTTTGTGCTTTGAAAATTATGTTGAGGCACAATTTTTTTTTTTTTTAAAATTTGAATTTCAGTAGTCTGGAAAATTATGATACATGAAATCAAGAATCTAGTCTAAAAGCTAATTAAAACTTGTAAAATGTAAAAGTATCAATGCATTTTAAGTCAAGATACAAACAAACATTTAAGATTGGTGTAAAAACGAATACAAACGAGTTTTTTTTATATTCAATTAATATTAAGCAAAGAAATTTTTTTTTTTCTAATTATTTAATCTTCGCGAAATTTGCACAAGCTATTGATATTTTTCGAAATTTTTAGGATTGTTTATTATTAATTTCTTGAAATGAAATTAATTTCTTAATCGCTTTTCTGATTTTAGTCTCAAGAAATTATTAGCTTATAAAGAAAGATTAAAATCATATATAAAACTTTAATTATTATAATTATTTACGTTTGATAATTATTGGAAATTTTAATTATTATTACGCATCATAATTAATTACGATCTAAAATTAGTTATAAATATTCACTTATTTAGAATATTTTAATTTACTAAAGAAGTGAAACAATAAATTTGAGAGTTATAGGAATATTTAGTAAAAATTATATTCATCCATTTTTCTAAAAAATTACACTTTTTACTAAAAACATTTCCACGTTAAGCATTTTATTACTGAGAATAAAATAATGATTTCTCATATCTGTATGCAGATTTTTTTTCTTTTGAAGTGTAAGTAAATTATCTAGTTTAATATTTAGATAGTAATTCAAGAATTTTTGTAAAATATTGATTATAAAGAAATATGGTCAAATTAATGGAACTTCACTTAAATCTCTGGAAATTAATTTAGAAAATTTCATAAATTGTTTGAGACATTCTAGTTTATTTAAAATTTAAAAGTAGTAATTTAGAGTTTTAGATGAAATTGTAAAGAAGATATTATAGTTAGGGATACGTACACGAAGTCATTTGATAAATTCAATATAAAAAATTTAGGCCGGCTACATATTCAAATCAAATTCCTATTTATAAAAACTATAATTTGTAGTCGCCAAATAATAAAAAGAAAAGGAAGTAATTATAATTTATTTGCGAACATTCAAAACCGATCTCTCGAATTTATATTTATTAATAATTTTAAATTTACTAAAAACTGTTATCAAACAAATAAAGTTAAAATATAAAATTTTCATATTGTCTAATATGTTTTTAAAAATAAAATTGAACTCATTTATAAGTATGTTCATTGGCCATTGTTTTTTTAGTTGGCAAATGGCATCTAAACGAAATTTTAAAATCTTTGTATGTTAATAGGTGTTAAATTTTAGCGTGTTATTTCCTTTTTCTTCTTGATTTTATACATTCTAATAAATCAATAACATGAAAAAACGATGAGGAAAAATCTTTTCATTTTTGATTTTGTATTTAATTCTATAATTGATTCTATAGAATATTTTAAGTTAAAATATAAATATCTAATTCGATTGTGTTTCGTTTTTTGTTCATTTATAATTTAATTTTTCAAACAAGATTTTTTATACTTTTGAAAGTACTCATCAAAGTTTTTTTTTTCGATGGATTTGCCTTTTATTGCTTGAAATTTCAATCGTATATATTTTTCGACATGATTTCTAAAATCTGAAATTCGTGAATATAAATTACACATTCACAGGAAATTCAAAGAAAGAATTATCTGAAAATAAATTTGCGAAAAACATTCATATTTTATTTTTTTTTTTGACTTGCACTTATGTTTTCTTAAAGATGTCTTTTATTTGCTAAATTTTTGCAAATGGTTATAAAATTTGATTTACATTGATGTAAATGAAATAAAGTAATAAAAGTAAAAAGATTCAAATGAATCGCTGAATATCATTTTTAGAGGAAATACTATTTGAATACGTTTATTAGCATTCAAAATTTTCAAATTTGAATTTCAGGAAAGTCACTCATTTTCTTTGTGAAATTAAGGAATTGTTATTATTCATTTTTTTTATCTCATAACATTGCCATCAAATTTATGATTAATTATTTATTTATTTCTCTTCACATTGATTAAAGTTTTTTCTTTATCAAAAAAATTTCTAATTAAAAAATTATTTATAATTCTGAAATCATGAATATTTTTAATGTATTAAAAGATCCAATAAATAATTTTACTGGTTAAATTCAGTTTTTTAGAATAAATTTCACCGCAAGCGTTTACACCTGTAAAATATCAGGTAAATTATTATTTATTATCTCTTCTAATGCATTTTTGTGAAAAAATTTGGTGAAGAGAAGTTTCGATTTCTTTGAAAATTATGATCACACATATTTTTTTTTTTAAATTTCCTGTTAAAAATTTAGAAATGTTTGTAAATTTTTAATTTAATTACATTTATACTTTTGAGCATCAAAAATTATTTTATATAATGCACAAAAATTTAATGTTTTTTGAATACAAAAAATTATATTGCTAATAATTATTAAAAATCGAAAAATAATTTTTAATTATTTGATTCGTATTTTTTTGTTTCATGATTTCTTAAATATATAAGTCCATAAAAAGAACATAATCATAATATTTTTTACAAACTATACATTATCAATACCTTTTTCGAATTTTTTTCATATTAAGTTTAGAAAACATCGAGTACAAAAAATTTCATATTATAAACAATGTTATTTATGCACTATTACTGGGTCGAAATTATTTCTATTTTGTTAAATGATACATAAGCCTTAGAACGATAAAAAAATTTTAGTTTATAGATAAGTCCATGCAAATCTACACGAATTCGCTTCATTGGGTGTACTGAATAAATTCATTCGCATATCACAATAATTAATTATCTAATCTTGCTTAAAATTTTGTGGAAAAATTTAAATGAAATCACTACTAATTAATTACAGGGCCAAAATCTAAAAATTTTTTTTGAACTTTGCGCAAATATTTCGAAAAATTTTTAGATTCTAGATTGATAAATCTATGCAGTTTCTAAAATAAACTTTAAAAAACTGAAATTTTTTTTTGTGCATTCAAATTTCTTCAAACTGAAAATGTATCGAATCAAAACACAATGTCGGGATTTTAGATTCTACTATTCGTATTAAAAATTTAAAGTTTAAATCATATTAAAATCTTCATTATTCAATTTATTGTGTTGATTAGCAAAAAATTTAAGTATCATGCTAATTTAATTTTAAAAATATTTTTTTATATCTTATCATTTAATTGTTATCTAATTTAGAGATTGTTTTTTTAGTTAATATATTCAACAAAATATTTTAGATGGTCTTAGGACTGAAGCAATTTTTATGAATTTCGCAAAATAAAAAAAAAAAAAGGATCGTCTGAAAATTTTAAATAGCATGTAACTTATAAGTTATAAAGAATGAACATCTTTTATCCTTTTTAAAATAAAAATTCAAAAAAGATTCTCTTCTTTAGTGATTTTAATTACAATAAAACGAAATTCAGTTCATAATTTTTAAATTATGGAAAAAAATTACATAGAATTTTAAAACAGTTTTATTTTCAAGATTATTTTTTTGAATAAATTAAAAAGTTGGTCTTGATGTTAAGAAAAAAAAATTCATTTTAAAAACTTCGACTGTCAATTTTGATTGATCAAATCCGTAAATCTACCTGATTAAGCTGATACTTACAATTTTTGAAAAATATATTATCAAGCAGATTTATCATTGCATGTTTATCTTATTGTTATTTGTTTATCGGAATAAAATGAGTTAACCGGAAATTTTTGTTTCATGAGTTTTATGCCATTCAAAATTGATAAATTCTTAATGAAAAAAAATAAATTTGTTTTGGAAAAAAAAAAAAACGCTTACATTTTTTTTTTCAAAAAAAAAATTAAGCCCAAATAAACAATAATTGCTCAAAACGTCAAAAAATCAAATTCATCACCATTTTCGAGTGCTATTCGATCAATTTCAAATTTAAAATCTAGATTTAAAATAAATATATATATTTTTTTTCAAATTTTATGACAAAATATTCATCAAATAAAACGCAAAAAATTGATGTGTATTTTACAATGCTAATAGTACTATTTAAATTAAATGCTGTATTTCCATTTGTACAAAAGAGGTAATCTATTTGTTTGTCTCAATTTCCTATGTTATATAAAAATCATGAACGCTTAATTAGCTTTTTTTTTTTATAATTTAGGTAGCTTGTCTTAATTGATATAGGCTAAAAAATATTTAACTTTGGCAAACCTGAAATAATATAAAATCAGTGCAACTTTTTCACATTCTACTTACGAGAAATGTAGCTACTCTATGTCCGAATGTTACCGAAAAAAAATCTTGTTTAGTGATTTTTAGAATATTCAAACTATGATTTATTGTTAAAAATTATTGGTATCGTTTTTAGCTCAAAACAGTAATTTGTTTAATGTAAAATAATGTAGTTCTTTCACAAGGATTCGGCTCAAAGCGTTATAGTTTAATTCAGGAAAATCTGAGATCATGTGAAATCGATGCATGCTTACCGAATATGTCAATAAAAATGCCAATTTTTATCCAATTCGATTGAACTAAAATAAAAATTAGCATAGTTATTTTTTTCTGTGAAAATATATTTGATAGTTTCTTAATTTAAAATTACACAATTCAAGTCTAGGAGTACGACAATGAAGATTTTTTGAGAAAATATTTAATATAAATGTAATCATATATAGGAATTGTTTTTGAGAACTGATGGTGAATATGTATTATTTCTTGTGAAAATTTAACATCAATTTTGAAATTTAAAAAAAAAGCAGAACGAGTTCTAAATTTGGATTTCCTCTTGTGCACTGACTCAATGAAACTCAAGTAATTCCATTTTGATATCGTAAAATTATTTTTTTATCTGCTTTATATTTAATCGCCTGAGAATCAGCTTGAAAAATCAAATGTTTAATCAATTTATCATTTTGAAATATTATTTTGAAAACGATAAATTAATGTCTAATGTTTGATCGTTGAAGAGTTTTTATTTTTTGGTAAACAACTAGTCAATCTTTGAATCTGATATATATATTATGAAATATCTTTTTTTCTTGTCAATAATTCAGTTTTTAGTTCATCATTGTTACTACTTTCGAACTCAAGTTTAGAAAATTTTCAAAATTCAAAATTAGAATACAATGTAACAAATCATACAAAATATAAAAAAAAAATTGAAGAATATAAAAATTTATAAAAATTTTTAGAATTTAAAAAATTTTGAAAAAATGACTTCTGTACTTAAATTTTCACATTATCCTAATGAGGTACATTTCAGCAGACAACATATAAAAAAAATCAAGTAATTTTCTATAAAAAAATAATTACACTCAAAATTTTTTATATTTTAAACTTATGGCTTTAACATTTTTCTTATGTGTTTGGCACACTGCTCATATTCACGAATTTAAAATTTTTTTTATCCGTTTATTTATACATGATTGAACCTCATTATCTTATATTAAACTAAACGCAATCGTATTATAGTTTGAATTGATTTCACAATTTATTTATAAATTGAAAAAATAAGCCATCAAATACATTCTTTAGTGTGAATTATTTTTAGTATTATTTTTTATTTTAAAAATTCAGAAAATTAATTTTTATTTATACATAATCTTTCGAAAATCTTGTGGCTTATCTAAAATCAGAAATTTTTCATTTTTACTTCCAATTTTAATAAAAAATTAATCCTTATAATTAAAAATTTTATAAAAAAAATTCACCCTTTTTCTTCGAAAATCTTTTTCTTTGAAGTAAGCAGTTTCCGGTTATAAAATTTCAATTTTTTTTTAATATAATGAGAAGCTATTTTCGGGATCTCACTCACGAAACAAAAATTGTAAGTGAAATTATTATAATATTTAAAGTATAATTTGTGATTTTTTAAATTTCAAACAAAAATTTATTGTTTTTATGCAACTGACTTTTGATATATGCCTTGTATATATGGAACTTTAATGATTGCGATCTCAAAAAATTTATTTCAAGAAATCGATAATGTTTCAAATGCACTAATTATTTAAAAATTTTTCATTCCTTTTGATTAAGGATAAAAATGATTCTGTAAAATTTAAAATCTGATTTATAATTCTTGATATAATAATGCTTAAAATATCGATAAAAAAATATTGATATTTATCCAAAATTTGTTTTAATTGCATTTGCAGTTTTCATATTGACTGAATTATTTTTTTTCCAAATAAATTTTAATACATCAGATACAAAATTACAAATTTAAATTAAATTTAGATTATGTTTAACTAAATCAGTCAGAATAAATTTATAAGTTAAATTATATCTCACTGAAATTATTTTTTCTTACACAATAGGAATTACAACGTTTCGAATGTGTTTTCTTATTTTATGTGATTTCTTTTTTTCATTATTTGTATAATAGAATATAAATAATGAATTTGTGATTGATTGACTTGCCAAGCAAATAATGAATTTAATTTTCATAAAATTCGGCATTAATATTATACTAATGTTAGCTGATTAGTCTTGAAATTTTTGGTCAGTCGTGCATACAGTAATCATTTATCGTTTCATGCCATTTTGTTGATCAAAGTTTATATAATTAATTAATGCCTTTTCGATTATTCATTAATATTATATAAAATAAAATATTCTCTTTTTATATCATTTGAATAAAATTTAGATGGAAAAAAAAATTTCTTATAAAGAAAATGAAGAATTTTACTACTGATTCAATTTTTATATCTTTAGAATCACGAGAATAAATTGAAATTAATTGATACCTCTTATGCAATGTCAAGATAATATTTAAAATTAGGAATTCAAAAACTAAAATTTTTGGTAAAGTTCTGCTAATGTTTAGTTGGTGATTTTATCTGCTTTTAGGTCAAATCTAGCAATCTTGGAATCTCTAGTGTTATCGATTTCTGTAAATTCTTAAAGCAATTATTTTATGTATAGAATTTCGATTAATACGAATACAAATTTAACGGAATAAAATAATTTACTAATGATAGGTGGGTCAAAAATTACTTTTTTGAATAAAATAAATTTTAGTAACTGATAGCTTTTAAAGACGTCTGATATTCTCTATCAAACTCTAAACTTGTTGAGTTTTACTATAGTGGAAATCTTGATAAAAATATTATCTTATCTAAAGATAACATTTATGAAAAATTTAGTAGCTCACCGTGAGAAAATTGTTGAATGTTTATAGAAAATATGATTTTTATGTAAATAAACTATTCTTATTTAGAAAATGTGCATTATATTTAAAATTTTTCAATTTGAATAAATAACACTCCCAAATTTAAACCTTTGAACATTAATTTAATTTTTGAACAAAAAAATAAAATTTTAAAAAAATTAAAAGAAAATATACGTTTGCAAATTAAAATTTTAAAAGGAAAAATATGAGAAACGTGATCACTAACTCAAAAATTTTGAATAGAATTAAAGCCGAAATTTTTTCTGGCATATTCAATCAAGAAAAAAACCTGATGTTTGAAAGCTTAATTTAAAACATTTGTTTATTGTGATTTCAAAAACTAAACTCTAAAAAATGAGTATTATGATCGTTTTATTTGGTCTTTTGATTCTTTTGACCACAAAAATGGTATTTTATGTGGTTTAGTTACGACCATTATTCATGCCACATGCAATTCATAATATAAATAATATACCAGTAAGATTAAATATAAATCATTTGAAAAGTCAGTTCTAAAGATCTAAATGGATTTATACGAAGATGAATAAAGATCATCAATGAAATAATTTATAATACAATTGAATTTTTATTACAAAATTATGCGAATTAAGTGAAGTAAGCCAATTTGTATGAATTTAATTATTTCTAGTTTGAATTTCAACGTTACTTTGCAATGAATAAAATTTATATAAGAAAATTTTTTGATTGATTTCAAATTTACGACAATAAAACCTGGAACATTATTCAATTTTATTTCGAAATTTTCAGAATTAAACTTCAAAGAATAGAAATTTTTGACAA
>BLXL01013079.1:0-12744 GCA_023170135.1 Acarapis woodi | reverse complement strand
GTAAATAATTATCAAATATTTATCGATATGATTGAAATTCATATAATTTTTTTTTTTACAATCAGAAATCGATGAACTTTTATTCGAACTAGACGAAGATGTGGAAGGTATGCAAAGTACCATTTATCATTTACAACAACAATTAAAAGAAGCTAAAGATAGTCTACAAAAGTATCAAATGAAAGAAGAGAATCAAATTAAGAATGAATTTTGTAATTCAGATGTCGAAAAATCAAATATTGAAAACTCACAAATCAATAAATCGGATGTCGACAAATCTGAAACTGAATATGAATCAAGTAATATGGAGAAATGTAAGAGCGAAACATTAAATATTGTTGAATTTCAAATTATGAAGTCAAATAATAGTGAATCATCTAATGCAAATAATTTGAATGATGATTTAAATCAAGATTCTGTTAAGAAAAAATCAGTTGATGAATATTCAAATTCAGAATCGGAATTCAAAGATGAATCGAAAAATAAAATAGATCAAACTTACGAAGAAAAGAATAATTCGGAACGAAAAAGATCATTAGATGAAGCATTAGAGGAGATGAGTGCAAGTGGACTAATATTAGATTGTGGAATAGATAGCATTATTAAGAAACATCGAAAGTTGGAGCAAGAGAAAACTGAAAATTTAATCAAAAATAGTAAAATATAAAATTAAACCTTACTTTACTTGTACATCAATTAGTGTTCTTTTAATTAATTTAAATTGAATTTCTTTGATTCCTCTCTCTTGGTTTCAAAAGATTTTTTTATTTGAATATTTCACTTATCAATTAGTCCAGATCCATGTAATTTATTTCAGAAAAATGTCTCATTCATCCTTTTCCTTTTTGAAGAATTAGTTTTTCCAGACCAAATTCATTTCCAATATAAATTCACTTATAAAATTATTTTAGATTTTTTAGCCAACAAAATTTATTCAATTTCAAAAAATCGGGTTTGTATCATTTTTTTATCTATTAATCATTATTGTAATAGGGCGTATTTTCGATATTAGAGTAAATGANNTGTAAATGATAAATGGTACTTTGCATACCTTCCACATCTTCGTCTAGTTCGAATAAAAGTTCATCGATTTCTGATTGTAAAAAAAAAAATTATATGAATTTCAATCATATCGATAAATATTTGATAATTATTTACCTCCTTGACTTCTTTTCATTTCTTCCGAGAAACTTTTCAATAATGATAATTCACCTTCTAATTTGGCAACTCGACCTGATGAAATTACGTTACCTAATTCTTCATTCTCCTGATGTAACAATCGACATTTAGCCATCAAACGTTTACCTGTATTTGAATCTGGAGTAAATTTCCAAGCACTCAATTCACTTTGCATCTCTTCTACTTTCAATTTACTTTTTTCAACTTCTTTCTTCATTTCTTCAAAAATCATGTTGACTGCCGGATCAAGAAATGAATTCTGTAATCGATCATTCAACGCAATTTGTGAAAGTTTAAGCTCTTGAATTTGTTTCTATTTAAAGAAAAAAAAATTTCTAGTTGAATAAATTTTTACATAAAATAATTTCCAATAAACAAATCATACGATATAGTCTTGTATTTCGTGTTCTTTTGTTGTCAATTTCATGACAAGCAAATTTTCTTTTCTTGTCAAATCGAATAATTGCTGTTTGATTTTATCTTCATTTTCTTGATAGATTTCTTTGTTTGATAATTCTAATTTGAGTTTTTCTTCAAGACTGTTGATATAATCGTTTTGTTGTTTCCACTTTTGTATCAGCTCATCTTTTGTCATCCCGTCAATCGAAGCATCACTTATAACCACCCGTCTTACTTGTTCGTTTTGATTAACTAATTGCTCAATTTCCATCTTCTCTTCTATCCTTAATTCATCCATCATGTATTTATTCTTAATTTTTTTAATTCATTTGACAAATTTATTCAACTGTTTTCATTTAGATTTTGTTTTTAATTTTAAATAAAATAGTTTTGTTATGTTGTGAAAATAGCCTTATTTTATTAGTTTATTGTTCGTTATTCCTACAAAGATTTTTCGAGCACCTATTTTAAGTTTTCAAAATTGTAAATTTTTAAACAAAATGCAAATGTGATTAATTGAATTATCAATTTACTCCCGAATTTCCATTACTGTCTCACTCTTATTTAATTACATAGTGACTATTTTTTTAATATAAAGCTAAAAATGAACTCATTAGATGCCAGTGAAGAAAAAGTCACGAGTGAAAATTTTGATTTTTTGAAAAAAATATCTCGATTAAAAGGAATCTACTTACGTGCCTTTCAAAAATCAATGGCAACTGAAATGGACAAAGATTTGCCAGTACATTTTAAGGACGACAAAGGAATGTTTAAAGATATCAAGGAAATTGTAATCAATCATTTATCAAGTTACATGGATGATAAGTTTTGTGCAATCATAAATGCTTCGGATATGCAAGAGAAACTTTCTCAATATTATGAGCTTGATTCAAAATATCATAAAAAATCATTGAAATTTGCCATTTTGTCAGCCGACGAAGAGTTCGCATTAAAGTCTGATGCAATAAAACAATTAAAAATGAAAAAAGAATCTATGCAAAATTTAATTGATCAAGCAAATTCGTTAAAAGACAAAAAATACGCTGAGTTAGAAGAAGTTTTTAATAATCTTGCGGCAAGCATTTGTACTTACGAATCAATTGGTGGTCAAGAATTCGATAAAAATTATCTATTTCTAGAATAAAAAAAAAATTCATATTAATTAATTCGAGCTTCTATAAAGTGTTTTAAATTTTGAGGATTTTGTATAAGGGATATTTTGAAAATGATTGCAAAAGCAATTTTTCAATTAAAAAAATTTTAAATTTTGTTACAGAGATAGCAAAAAATTTTTTTTTTTTTTTCTTATTATGTTGTGTCCATTCATGAATAAGATTATAGTTTTAGTCAGTATTTTTTGAAATTTTTGTTTAATTTGAATATTCACTTTTTTTCTAATTTACTTGAGTCATTCAAAAAGTGTATGATTAATAATGAAAAATATTTATATTTAGACACCAAAGAATTTCTTAATAAAAAAATAAAAATTTTGAATTGGATTCACCAACTTAATGAAAACAAAAAGATTTTTGAGAAATCGTGATCGATTTTCTATAATACTGTCGAAGAAAACTTTAAAAAAAAATTTGTGATCGAATATTACACATTGGTTTAGTAATTTAAAAGAACAACTTGTTGACATGTGAAAGATTTCAATTTATTATGTTTTTAGCAAAAACTGAAAATATAAATATAAATATCATTATTACGTGTCTATTAAATAAAATCACATAATCGCAATACAAATAATTTTAATTTTTCATCCGATTTGTTTATCTTACCTTCGATTTTATCTTCGATTAAAGTTTAAAACTTACAGACTTTACTCCACCCTTATGATTGATTTTTAATTTTTTTCTTTATTAAATTTATAACCTACCATATTTCTGTTTTTAAATAATTACAAATCATAAAATAAATTTTTTTGAATTTTTTTAAATAAAATGTAATATTACAAAGAACGCAGTGTATATACATACATTTAAATCTAATTTTAAAAAAAAATTTATTTATTTTCTATAATAAATGTTTAAATATATACATGTTACATGCGAACATATTCATTAATCGTTTTGTTTTTTTCTTTATTATCATAAAACTTATTGATCTATATGTAATATAAATTTTTTTTTCATGAATATAGCCATTCGATCTTTATAAGATTAATAAATTGTCATTTTCTGATCATTGTGGCGTTCAGTAAACTTTCATGCATGTTTGTTTTGTTTTTCGATACGAATTTCCCTTACAAAAGATTAATTTTTATTACACAATTGTTCGTAAAATACATAAAATTAAGCATATATACGCTGAATACAAATGTTTCCATATCTTTGATAATTTTTATCTACAATATTTGAATTCACGATTTTTTTTTTATATTTTTTCATGATCTAATTTAATTGTGAAATAATTATCAAGTTCATAAATTATTTTTGTTTCAAAAATCATTCATGATTATTTCTAATTATAAACGGTTGATTAATAGTTTAGCTTATGAAAAATCATCTTTCGTCAAAATATTTTACTAACAAAATAATTATTTTGAAAAATATTCGATTGCATATTTTATGATACGCATTAAAGTTATAAATCGATTTTTTCATTTAACCATGTGTTTAATTTTTCTTTCACTATATTTATGTACTAGATTTACTTAAAATTTCAGTGACCTTAAATCATCTCCAATTTTTTTTACATTCGTTTTATTGTTTAATCTCAATTTCTTGAACTTGTTGGATTAGGATTTTCAAGATTATTTTTTGATCATGATTGTATGTTCAGATTAAAATATCACTGATTTAAATGTATATAATATCTAATAATATTTAATCTTTTAAAAAATAATTTTAGAATTTCACGTTCTTTTAACTTTGAAACTATTTTTTTAATTACTATTTAAAAAAGTAACTGATAATTGATGATTAGACATATTCTAAATTTTTTTCTTTTTAATACAAATCAAGAATCTAATTTATAAATTAATCATTATTATCATAAATTTTATTTAATTCTAAATTTTTTACGATTATTCATCAAATAAAGACCGTATAAGTATGATTACTTTTGACCGATGATTTTAAATTATAAATTTTATACAGGTTAATTTTGTTGTAAATGAGGGTGGAATTTTTTTTCAAATTTATTTTACTATGTTTATTTAAGAGGAATAAATTCAGTTATTTCATTCCGAATCTTATAAATGTAGATGATATTTTCAAAAACAATCCAAGAAAATGTACTTTAAATCAGTGAGCAGCTCGTGTTGCAACATCCAGTATTGATTCTTTCCTTGCTTTTTAAACGCTGATCTATAAAGAAAAACAAGATTACGTTATTGCTTTAAATAAGAAAAATTTATCACTTAAACTGTTTTTTAGATTAAGACTATGTTGAAAAATTTGAAATCAATTTTTTTTCAAATTGATAATAATTTATTGTAATATATTTAATTTTGTTATGCATTTTCAAAAAAAAAATGCTTTTTAATATTTATTTCTCATTCTTTTTGTTCCAAGAATAATCATGTTATAATTAGAAATTGATAATAAAATTATATTAAAAAAAAAATATGTTTTTGTAACTAATTTTTATTATTTATTATCAATTTTTACAATTGAAATTTCACTTTTTTTACCCATTGCATATTTACCATGAAAAGATTATTCCACTGGTGTTAAAATTTAAATTTTTTTGTTACATTTAGGTGATTATAATACTTGATTACTGGGAAAAAATTTTTTATAACACGCTTCAAAACTTCCGTACAAAAAACAATTAGCCTTTATAAAAATTTCATGAATCTAATATAACTTTTTTTTCGGTTGACTTATTCATCATCTTATCAGAAATTTGTTTTTCGAATTTTTAAAATTTTTACCTTTCATGATTTTATGAATTAATTGCAAAGAATAATTGGAAAAAATAATTCCGCATTTAGCTAGACTAGATTTTTAATAATCAGATCGAATAAGATTATAATTCGCAAATAATTTTTTTATTTTCTTTGTTTTTTTCTAATACTTGTGAATTAAATGAAAATCTTTATTTGAATCTTTTGAAAGAAATTTATTTTTGAGTGCAAAAGCATGGATTTGTCATTTAAAATAAAAAAAATACTATGCTTCAATAAACATTTCTCAAAACATAAATTTGTTTACGCTATCAATTGTATTAGTGTGGAAATCATGTGTAACTTAAAAGAAATGATCCAAAATTAAGCGTAAAAATATCGTCGCAATTTTTAGACTAAAATTATATACATTTGTTTAAAAAAACGACTGCGAATCGGATTTTTTACTATTAGAAATTTTTCGTCAGATTCCTTTCAATCACCTATGCTTTAATGCGAAAATTTGTGAATGTCATATAATCAATGCTTAGAAACATAGTCAAAGAGAGATCGACATAAATATTAGAGCGGAGTGTCTCAAAGAATCGCATATATAGGTTAAGACGCATGGATAATAGACTTGAACGTAATATAATGACCTACATATTCTTTCATGTGTTGATTTTCTATCTTCATGTGCAATTGTTAGATTCAATTCTCTTTACTTCTGATCGACTAACATTGTAAATACATAAAAGTAAAATGAGATTTCTAGTTATTTTTATATATATTACTGAACCAAATTATGCATTGAGTTCTAATTATGGAAGCATCTTATACTTGATGTATCTTCCAATCATGTGTAGTCCCTAATTTACTCGACTAGTCGATTGCAAAAATTATATTTGCATTTTTTCGCTTTGAAATGAATTAAAAAAATTTATCTAATATTATGAATGAATACAATGAAATCAGTTTATTCGTTTATGAATTAAATACTTTCAAAATCAACAAATTGTTTTGTACATTTAAATACATCAATGAATCAAAATTAAAGATATAAACTCATGCACAAAAGTATATAATTTATAAGTTTATGAACAAATCGATAAAATTTTATTATTTATTAATTGGCTTTTGTTTGTTTTGACATTTACATCTGATTCACTTCATAAATATTATTTATCGTCATTTTTCGTCAGCAGTGTCTATTTTTTAAGTGAATCATAAATGTTACAAAATATATTACTTTAAATTATTTCATTATGTCTGCTTCTAAAGCATGAAAATCCTACATTAGGCTTACAATAGGTCCCACTTTGATTTTATTAATATCTAAGAATCGAATTTTTTTAAAATTTTAATAATTTCGAATCCAAAACTTGAATGAAAATTTAAGTTTATTTCGTGTTTGAAAGTTAATTTAGAACCGGGAAAAAAAACCAAATGCGAATTTCAAAACTAAAAAATTTTGGTTAAATTTTCAAATTATTTAGAATCCTTAAACTACATTTATTAGATTTTTTGAACCCATTAATTTATTAGAAACCACTAATGTCTTTAATTTATTTCATTTTAGAGTTACGAATAAATACAAATATAAGTAAAATTAATAACTTTTTAGACATAATTTATATCTAAATTGATTTTAGGTTTCGGAATAAGAGAAAAATCAAATTTAAAATATGGAATTCAAAAAGTAAAGTAAAATTGAATATTCTAATAAATGCATTAAAAAAATAAATGAATAATGATTTAGCATCAATAATAAAGAGTCTGTTTTTAATAGATTCATTTGAAAATACTGAACGTGCGTCAAAATTTTGAAATGTTTTATAAACACTTTATATATAATTAATATTAATATGTTAAATATGTTGAATTTTATTCGCAGCAATCATTTTGACCGTCTCACGATTTCGAATCGGAATAGATTTGATCATTTACGAATCTCACCTTATCACCGAAAAAGCTTATGATAATGTCGTAAAATTTAAAAATTTTGTTCAGATCTGCACAATTAATTTTTTTTTTTCATTTGAAAGATATGTTAAGATAAGATTGAAAGCTATTCAAAATACCGTTATAAGTTTAAATTTTAGTTTAAGTAGTTTAAGGAATTTTTTGCTTGTCTTTTTTATATAAATTATATATTAAATGTGAAAAAAATATGAAAAAAAAACGATTTAAAACCAAGGTCGCATTTCTAATAATAATTTTTACTGTTCCTTGGTGTTTTATTTACTGAAGTAAAATCTTTTTTTGAAATTAACTTGATTTTATTTCGCATGAAATTAGATTTTCAAACGTGAGGAATTTTAATTGAAATGATTACCGTTAAATAAGACACATTGTTTATGACCTAACTCAACATCATTATTAATAAGCTGAAAACATTCAGATATCAAATTTTCAAATTAAACTGCATATAAGATTTGACAACTATTTTTTAATCAATGAATAAATTTGAATTTGAGAAAAAAAATTCCTAGATTTGAGGTCTGAGAAATCATATCTATCGCATACTAAATTGCAAATCCACACAAATTCTAATATAAAACAACAAAAGATATTGAAAAAATAAACACAAAGTCAAATTAAGAGGACAAACATCGATCTGACGAGTTGAACTTACTCAGACAAATAATTACTAAAATTTTAAATAATAATGATTGTCCGTGCGTTTTATTGTTGCTGGATTGTTTTCAAGAACGATTTCATGGTATAAAAATATTTGAAATTCTATTGTTTACTATTTAGTTTCGGTCAAAAGAGATAAATTATTTAAAATTTATATATAGTTTAGTATTTCTTCACTGTTATACTTTATTTTTTCAATGTACATTCAAGGTTAAAACTTAGCATATTGGTCTAGACTTTTTTTTAGCAATTTCTTATTTGACGAATAAAAATCGTAGATATCGAAAAATATTGAAACCAAGTTCTATTCTTTACAAGAATTTATAAAAGCGAAATATGGGTAAGAAAGAAAACAAAATTAAAAAAAAAAACTTAATCATTTCAAATTTTATAAGATGGCTGTCAAATAGAATTACAATGTATATTAATATATTTGTACTCATCGATATATATTATTTATTATTTATAATTTATTATTCTACTAAATAAATGACTATTGAGTTTGATACATTCAACCACTATTCACGGTTTATCGATCGATTTATTACCAAATAAAATAATTTATATTATTTATCGGTACCCATTAAAATAAAAAAAAACAACTAAACAAAAAATCAATAAAATTTTAACGATAGGTGAATAAAAAAGAAACTGCTATTGAAAAATTTTGTAACTTACAATTGATTAACACTTTTAAATGATCTAGAAATGTGCATTATGAATAATAGACATAGAAAAATAATCCTAAAAATAAAAAATAAAAAGAAACGACAAAAAACATTTTTTTCAAAACTAAATTCAATGATTCGAAATTTTATTCGATTAAATTGCATAGAAAATTCAAAAAATATTTTCTGTGAATAATTTTTTATAAACTAAATTAAAATAAATGAATAAAATTATTTTGAAAATAAACTTCATAAAAAAAGTCCAATTTAAATTAAAAAGAATATTATTTAATATTATTTTTAATATTACCTTGTGAGTGATGTTCTGGTAAATGCTCTCTTGCGACCAAATGCATTACAGTTGTTCGGTTGAGAGGCAATTGAAGTGCTAAGAATTAAAAATAAAATTTTTGTTAAAATAATATTAAAAAAATAAATTTCCTCAATAGTAGTAAATAGTTTTTTAAACGAAAATCTTGATAACTCAATATTTAGTGTCTAAATTTGTTCATCTTAAAAAACTAATCTAACCCTAATTGACTGATGTAAGTTTAATAAATAAGCGTAAATTTCTTAAAAAAATTTGCGGAAGTTTATAATTTAAATCAAATAGATCTTCTATATTTGAATGAAAATTTTTATTCACTAGTCAGACTTTGAAAATAAGAAATTTTATTTACCATTTAAAGTAACACTGCCATGTAGAAAGCGACCTTGATAAATTAATCTCAAAATTTCAGGTTTAGAAACTTTCATTTCATCAGCCCAATCTATTAATTTTAAACATTAAGATAAGAAATTTTGATTTGTTGAAATAAGTTATCAAAATGAGAGACATAAATGACAAAAAGTTTTTCATTACAAATTTCAAATTTTTGAAACAAGAATTTTAAGAATCATGTTGATGGATGTTCAATAAAAATAAATTAATTGATATTAAATGATTGATAAAAAATATAATCACAAAATAGTTATGAAAAGTGAATTATACATTTTGAAAATAAAATTTTCCGGAAGTTTTAATGACAGAAATTATAAAAATCAACATACCTTCAGGCCAATGATCGAACACATAGTGGGCAATGTCTAATGCTGAATCATTTGCCGAGAAAAGAAAGTCTTTCGTTTTACCACTAACTAATATTAAACGTAAATTAATCTATTAAAAAGATCAATAAAAAAAGATAAGAAAAGTATAGGTAATGAATGTCATTAAAATTAGAGGCCTTAGCTAAGTGATTAGTGAAATTTTTTTGTTTGTTATTAATTACTACCATTATATCTAATAAATTATAAAACTAATCAAATTCAGTGATATAATAAAAATATAAATAATTATTTTAATTCTAAATAAATGATTTTTCATTTAAAATCCTTAATGATTTAAAATAATGAATAATTATTGCTTGAAAAATATGACCAAAATAAATAAACAAATGACGTATAAGATAAACAAAATTTGAAACACAAAGTATTTTAATATTAAATAAAAAAAAATGAAAAAAATTTGAAGAGGAGAAATGTTAAATTTTTAATGATGTTCTTAATAAAATTTTTATGGCTAAGTGATTTGGAAGTAATCATAAATTTCAAGTTTAGAACTTGTGAATGAAAACAAAAAGTCTCATATGTTTGACAAGAATAAATTTTCTTAAAAAAATTCACATTAAGATATTCGAAAAATAAAAAGCGGATTGTTCTGATGCAATATTAAATATATTTATGTATATATATTTTATAATTTTCAGACTAACTACTTTTAGTCTACTGTAAAGTTTATGATCAATAATTTTTAATAAATCATATAGTAGTATGATACACTTTGAATGCATCTTTGAACTATTATTCATTAGAAAAAATAATCATTATTTCAGTAAAAAAATCATAATAATCATTAAAAAAATTAATTATTTGTTCACTTTTTACTAGGTAGCATATTAAAGCTGAGAATAAATTTGATTAAATAGTTGAAATATCTATACTTTTTAATTATTATAAATTTATTTTTGTCTTTTTTTTATATTCGTGGAATTAGTTACTATCATTTTTAATCTATAGGTTTTATATCATGCTTTGCTTTTGATATAATAAATTTTTTTTGATTTAAATAATGAAAAACGCAAAAGTGATCTCATTTGGCCAAAGATTACTTACTTTATTATGATGACTATTGGACATTTCGATTGATTTGTAATCGGCTTAAAAAAAACCTAATTTAAAAAAATTACAAAATAGCACATCTAAAAAAAGGGCGAATATAAATTCAAAATAATCAAACAAATACTATATAGCACGATGTTTCAGATAGGTCATTTCAAAATTTATCGAAAAAAAAAAACTTTTTTCCCCTCAAAAATATAACGATAAAACACCTTTAAAAAAAATTTATATTCATTTCAAGTCAAAGTTCGTCTAAGTTTTTTATTAATTATAGGTATTTTTTTCAATACTATTTGGGATACAGAAATTTATAGCTGATGATAATCAAATGAGAAGAAAATTGCCGGAAAGAAATTTTATTTCGTAAAAAAAAAACACAATTTTTCCGATAAGAATTCAAATATCGGTTTCAAAGAAAAAGAACACATTGATTAAGGTAATAAAATATGATAATGATTTTTTTTGCGATTTAAACTGAAACCAAAATTATGAAATTTTAAAATTATCTTTAATTAGCTTCGATAAAATTGTATATATTTTTCAACACGCAGGCCATGTATTTCTCTAGGTGAATCGAATCATAATTCTGTACATCAGACCACATCCTGTTATATCGAATTGATTGAAAGAAAGCCAGAGTTTATTTGGATCGCAAAACTTCACTAGAGAACTAAAAAATGAAATAATTTGCTTGCTTTCTTTTGCTTGAAAATCAATAGTAAAAAATAGTAAAACGTCATTACTGTATGAACCACCGTAGAAAGACTGAATCGATTTAGATGTACCGTAGCAGAACCTAAATAGAATAGAGGGCGCTTGCTTAATTCGCGCGCAATTTCATGAGTCACACTCCGATGATTGAAATATTTGAACTTCAACTCATTTATCTGATTGAAGCTATTCTCAAACGAAATTAGTTTGAAATAGATCTGAAGAATTTTCGTTCATCGAAAAATCATAAGAATTTAAGAGCATAAAAAATTATTTTAATTTTGCTTTTATCACATAATTTAGATTATTATATTTTATCGTATTTTCAAATACAAAATATTTCTCAACAGAATTATTTGAAACAAGAATTATTGATTAAAATTGACGCATATAAAATATTTATCTATTTACTCGAGTTCGGCACGTGATTAATATTTTTGAATGATTTTTATAAAATATAGATTAAAGTGACCCAGATGATTTTGTTATGCAAAGAATTAGCTTCTTTGATAATGAAACATACAAAATAAATAATCTTAAATTTGAATTTTATAAAATAATTTAAATAAATTTATCATGATTCGCAATGTTTGTAAGAAATTGAATGTTAAAATAATTTATTGTTAATCAAAAAATAATTAACAGAATCTTTTATGATAGAATGAGAATATTTTGAATTATGATTGAATTTTAATAGCAAATAGTTTAAGATTCAGAGTAAAACTATTTAGACAATTTTATAGATAATAACTAAAAGCACATTAAAATGCATACTTAATTATATGATTTCATGTAGTCTTCGTATAATTTTCTATAATGTTCAAGTTCTGACGGACTCAATTTGTGAAATGATTCAGACACTTTCTTTATATCTGTAATAGTTTTTGCCTGGCCAGTTTGAAAGCAATGTTTAACAAAAAAATTGAAGAAAGATGGGCTGCGTGGCTTTTTGGTAAGTTTTTTAGCAGTGATTTTGTTGTAAAAATCGATTAGATCTGAAACATCTTTTAATTGTATTTTCTTTCTCAACAAATCACGATAGGCTTTTAATTCATCTTTATAATTATCAACCAGTTTTTGGTTTTTTGCCAAATACGATTTTTTATTTTCGGTAAATGATTTCCTCAGCTCATCATGTCTACTTTTTAATTCATC
>BLXL01013043.1:0-29286 GCA_023170135.1 Acarapis woodi | reverse complement strand
AAATCATTTCAATTCTATTTAAAAGTTAAATATTTTTTAGTTTTTCTAGTTTTTTTTTTTATCTGTGTAGATAGCTTTTTTACCTAACTATAAAGCATTTGAACAGTGTTTCACTTAAAAATAGGAAAATGCAATCTATAACCTTAAAAAAAACAGTACAAAAAAAACATATCTGAATTAACAACTATTATAAAATTGAAAAGAATTAAGAGAAACCAGAATTGCAGTTAAAATTTTGAATAAAATTACTAACCGGTTTTCGAATAGCTCTACATCAAAATTATTTGCTGTTTCATGCTTCACTGTTTTTGAATTAAAACAAAAAAAAAAAAAATAAATCTCTTTAAAGCGCATCATTTTTAATAAGTCGAACTAAAGAACAAAATTAAATGTTAATTGTCTTCAAATCAAAATTGAAATTAGAATTTATGAGTCATAAAGTTATTCTTGCAAAAGGCATTAATTACAATTAAAAAAATCAAAATGGAACCTAAAATGTGAATTCATTTACAAAAAAAAAAGAATAAAAAAAATGAAAGATAAGCCAGGTGATCTAAATTTAGCATCGAAACTGCATATTCTTAAAAATAGTAAATTTTAATAATTCTTTTAGGATCCATGAATTTTTTTCAAGATTAAGAAAATTAATCAAAAAACTTCATCATTTAGCAGTTTCGGTTTATGACAAGAATTCAAATAAGCGAACAAACTTTGAAGGCCAAACTGGTCTTTTTAAATCGCGCTAAAGTTCGCTCTATTACTTGTACAGGTATAAAATTTTATCAATAACCAACCCAACTTCGAAACCAGATTTAGTAGCTCTTAATTAGAAAAGAAATTCAAGTTTAAAAATTCATCTTTTCCTATTTTTAATTTATGAAGTTTATTTTGTTCTATTACCAGAATATCTTTTCTTTATAAAATTTTTTTTTCTAACATTTTACTGCTCCTTCACATTTCTTCTCATTTCGTACAAGCTTCCTCAAAATTTTGTATAATTCACCTGTTTTTGAGTAAATATACTATCATAACTTAATGCTGATCTTAATTGGTTGCTCATTTGAGTCTTAGTATTTTGTTCGAGAAGTCCAGTTCATTTGATTTTAAGTTGCGTGTTCGAGTACACCATCTAAATTTGATAATCTTTTGTAAAGAAAAAAAAATTTTTTGAAAATTAATTTTCGTTAAGTGGCTTTTTTAAATATTGTAAATCAAATATGGTAGGTCAAAATAGAGATTTCAATTTTATTAGACTATATCAATAATAATTTACATTTCGTTTTCTATTACAGTTATTTGTAGCATTTTTATGTTTTCTTTTAATAAATATTGGATCAATCTATGGCCAATCAAGTACACCAAACAGAGTATCTCTTCCAGGTAAATAATAAAAAATAAATAATTTTAAACGAAAAAACTAATTATTTTTAATATATTAAAAATACAAAGGTCTTTTGTCCATTTTGAGGTTTTCACAAACATCTTGTAGTGGAGAAAATGGTGATTCAGGTAATTATCCACATAATTATTAAAAAATCAATTTATTCAACTTGAATTTTTATAAATAGGTACTTGTTTGACGGAAAGAGATTGTGCAGCTAAGGGTGGTAACTCAATAAATACTTGTGGTGGGGGTAGTTTAATTTGCTGTTCATTTAAATTCACTTGTGGCTCAACGACAAACCAAAATGAAACAATCTTTGTCAATCAAGGTAAAAAAATAGTAGCTCACTTAAAAAAATAATTTAAATTTTTTATCAAATTTTATTGAATTTTTTGAAATAAACATGAATTTGTTTATTTTTTACAGCTTATCCGAGAGGTGAAAACGGAACTGATACTTGTCAAGTAACCATCGAAAAACAACCAAATGTATGTCAATTAAGATTAGATTTTGAAGAATTCACTCTTGCACAACCCGATGAGCACGGTCTCTGTACAACTGATTCATTTATGGTAAGAACGACCGTTGGCGAACGTCTACCCATTCTTTGTGGTGAAAATAGTGGTCAGCATAGTAAGTTTTAATCATTTGATTAATGTTTTGTAATAAAAATAACAAAATTAATTGATTGTTTCTCACAAAGTTTACATTGATATGGGTCGCGGAAGTGCCAATCCTGTCGTCTTATCGGTCGTTTCAAATGGCGATCGTGTGACGCGTAAATGGAAAGTTAAAATCAACATGATACCATGTAATAATCTAGATATGGCCCCATCAGGCTGTTTACAGTATTTTAGGTAATCTATAATTTATATAATTCAAAATTTATAGATACAAAAAAATTTTCGTTTTCATAGATCTCCATCAGCCATTATCAAATCTTTTAATTATGGAGCCAAAATAGAAGATAGATCGCGTTATTTATCAAACCTAAGATACACATCATGTATACGTGTAGAAGAAAATTGTATGCATCGAAAACTGCAAAATAATTCATGATCTAGATATTGATTAATTTTTAAATTCTTTTCTAGTCTGTGCTGTAAAATGGGAGACTGAAAATGAAGAATCATTCAGTTTTGGTGCACCAACAAATGCAACAAATGATGGAAGCACAACTCTAATCGAATCAGCTAGTGGGGAATCCTGTTCGAAAGATGATTTTGTTGGTATAGATCAAGGTTCATTAGACGGCGTCGGACCCGGTGAAGACAGGTAATTTGAAATGTTGATTCGATTATTTTTTGAAATTTCGTCTAAAATAAAAAGCTCTTAATTTTTCATCATCTTTTTTCGTCTATTGAATAGATTTTGTGGTACCAGATTATTGAATTCAAATGTTATAATTTCTCGTTCAAAACCATTCCAATTAAAGGTTAGATCAAATCATGATCAAGCATTAAACGCTGCCTCATCGCAACAAGGTTTCAGTCTAAGATATGTACAATTGCCATGTGTAATTTAGAATTTATAGAACTTGTGAAGTTGCCTAAAGCATTTATCTATTTTTTCAACATTAGGAAAAATATACTTTTGCAATCATTTCTCAATTAATCTTTATAATTGTCATAATTTCATAATTTCTCTTTTTTCTACTTCTCTTAATTTATTGTCTTCATTTTCATTCAACATGTTTCATTCATGTCTATTTATATGCTAGAACATGGCTATTATAAAACTAATTTCATTTTAATTTATTATATTTTTTTTCTCACAATCAAATTGAAAAAAAAATTAACAAAAACAAAAATTTCTAACAATTATTAATTAATAATAATCCAATTTAATCTTAATTTGTCTGTATTGGCGTGTAAAATATATCCCATTAAAAAATTAAGAAGGTAGGGTGGGTAAGTTTTGTTGAGAAGACTAGAACTAAATCTGGCATGAAAGAATGTAAATTAAAGCTTTGAAAAAACATTACGAATAATGTATCTTGGTTAAAATCTAAGAATAAAAATAAATAAGCTCATAATTATAGCAATAAACTGTAAAAATGAGCTTGATGAAACACAAATTGAATTTCCGCGTAATGCCCATCTACTTTTGAAAACCGGTAAATTTTGATTTTTTTTCTTTTCTGGTGCGTAACCTTCTTCTACTTCTCCACTGTCTTCGTCACTATTTGATAAACAAAAATAAAGTAATTCATTTTTGCAATTATTGAATGATAGTTTCAATAAATTACCTAATGACTTGATTGTCTTCTTCGTTATGCTCTTCAGAACTACTACTATGCAAAAAATCATTCACAATATCTTTATTGCCATCATTTGTATTTGGCTTTATTTCTAGTAATTTACAAAATACATTATACAAATCTACTTGGTCGATTGTATTCACTACATGATTTTTCTCAAGATCTGGCCCAATACCGAATATGGCTTCAAAATAAAAAAAAATATGTTTTTAAAAAAAATAAATTCTATTCATAAATATTCGTGAATCAAATGAAAATTTACCCGCATTCATTTCTTTGACATGTAATGGATGATAGCCATGAATACCTTTTTTAGTTATATCATCACTATCGTTATCATCATCATTACCATCTTTGTCAACACTAGGCTCTCCTATATAATATCCTTTATCAGTTGTCAATACAATCGGAAGAATAAGTTCCGTATCAATTTTTTCAAATTTAAATTTCGGTGGAAAATCTGGTTTTTTGTATACATTCAGACCTTCAATATGTGCATTTCTCAATGAATTAAATACCTTTAAAAAAAAAAAAACAAAATCATTATGTTATTATAAATTGTTGAAAAATAAATCACTGCTTACATAATCTTCTTTATTGTCTTCAGGTAAAAGCATGGCAAAAGTTCCAGTATTAACAAATTTATCAATATCATTGAAATCAATAAATTTTTCTAAATCAATTTTTTCACCTATTGATATCATACCATGATCTGAAACGACAAGCACGTTAACTTTATTTTTTATATTATTATCATCAATTTCTTTCATAAGTTCACCAAGCATTTTATCGAAATTGCGAACAACTTTTCTTAATTTATAACTTTCTGGCCCAAATAGATGGCCAGCTCGATCAATCTCTTCAAAAGAGACCATGGCCAAATCTAATTTATTTTCACCGAATAATTCCACAATATTTTTCAACTGCTTGCTAACTTCACCGAGACTTACTTTCTCTTTGTATTCAATACAATTTCTAGGCGTTCGTCCTTTAATTGTGATTTTACATGCACCCTTCCACCAATAAGTTCCAACTTTAATTTTATTATTCATTGCACTTATCCATAAAGGAGTGACCTTATTCCACCAATGTTTATGATTATGTCCTTTACCCGGAAATGCTTCTTTATATTTTATATCATACATTTCATCGTCAATAAATCCATTTTTAACAGGATTCAATCCTGTCATTAAGCTGTAATGATTTGGATATGAATTTGACGGAAATGATGGTTTAACTTTTGCTGTTACACCATTTTTGAGAATTTCATTGATTGCATTTAATTTCTTTATATGTAGATAATCATATCTAAATCCAGATACTAATATGATTAAAAGTTTTTTCTCTAATTTACCTTTGACAGGTTCCTTTTCTTCATTTTTATCATCCTCATCAGATTCAGATTCTGAATTTCCTTCTTCTTCCGTTTCAGGATTGCTAAAAATAAATACAACGTAATTATTTAAATTTCAATTTGGTTCAATCAAAACACTTTAGTTGCAACCAACTAACCTATGTGAATCATCCTCTTGGCTACTATCATCAAAATTTGTTGATTCGGTCTTATCTTCTTTTTGATTTTTATCTATTTTTTCATCAACTTTTTTTGCATCTTTATCAGATTTTCTAATACGAAGAAGAAAAATGAAAAAAAAAATTACAATATTTATTCTAAAATTTTTTCAAATGATTACTCACTTATCTTCTTTATTATTATTCTTTTTTTCATCATCACCATCATCATCTTTTGCATCATCTTTTGTATCTTCTTTTTTATCATCTTTCACATCTTCTATTTTTTCATCTTTCACATCTTCTATTTTTTCATCTTTCTTATCTTCTTTATTAACATTCTTATCTTTATCTTTTTCTTTATCATCATCATCATCGTCATCATCATCGGCTTTCGAAATTGCTTTAACCAAATCAATTTTTTTATCATCTAAATTTCTTACGAATCGATTCCATTTATTATTGACTAATAGTTTGGTATCTTCAACATTATTGATCACTAAAGAGGCAGATTTGAACGGATTTGAGCTTGTAAATTCGATTTTCATTGCACAAGTAATCATCAACAATAATATAAATAATTTTGATCCATTCATATTCACCATTATTATTTCGAATGATTAATTTTTATTTTTTGAAAAATGTCATATGAATAGTCTTTAAATTTTTTCTTTTTGAACCTAAGGTTCTAAATGTTCTAAATAAAAATTAGTGTTGATCTAAGACACATAAACCAATTAAAATTACTTTTTTTCTATTTGTATTCAATTTCAACTTTAATTTAAAATTTAAGAATAAAGGCAAAAAAAAATTAAAGCAGATTGATTTAGGCGACTGATTTTTCGACCTGAATTTTCTAAAATTTTTTAATTTCAAATTACTGAATTCACCTTTTACTTCGAAAATAAAAAACTGACTGAATTGACAAAATTTTTTATTAAAACCAGAAATTCGAATTGAAAATATCTTTGCTTAACTTTAAAACTGCCTTTTTTCCTTCATTCCTATGTTAATTTTTGACATGATATGCGTGCCAACATTTTAAAAGCAATGGTTTTTTGAAATTTTAAATTCATAAAAATTTTTTATACACCTAGCAGACGCATCTTAAAATTTTATCATCATATGAATTAATTTATATAAGTTTTGAATACTGATTAAAGCCAAAAAAACTTATTCAAAAAACAGTTTGAATTCATTGAAAAAAAAAAACGATTAGTTTTTAGTATAATCTAATTTTAATTTAGAGTTTTATACCCTTAGATTTAAAACTTGACTTTTTTTTATATGCTTTTTCTAAAACAACACACTCCTTTTAATTTATTGAGAAAGCAACTTTCACACGAATTATTCATTTATAAAAAAAGATTTCCAATCATTTTTATATTCTTAACATTTGAAAATTTAGCTTCATACAAATAACATTTTTTTATATATTGGTGATATTTTCTAAAAAATTTATTCAGTTATAATCCTCTAAAAAATTTAAGATGTAATATAAGTTGCGATACTAAAAATGTTTTCAACAAATTAATTAATTGTTCTATAACTTTTGAATTGATTGATAAAAAAACAACTTGTTTGCTCTCTTAAATTATTACCTTATCAATTATGCTATGTTTCATAAAATCATTCATACTTTTAACTTTTTGCTAAAATTATTTTTGCATTCTTCTTTATTTGAATATGTGCCAATTAAAATATATCTTGAATGAAGTTTTAGATATTCGCTTTATTTTTACGATTTTTCTATTTAGAGAATGAATTAGTTCCGTTTTTTTTGTCTTGTTTGCAAAATTTTACTTTAGATTTTTTTTAAACTTTAGAAATAGAATACCTTTTCATGCTTATTTTCATTTTTTATAAATTTTCGAAAGAATAAGAAAAAATGCAAACTCTTAAATTTAATTTATGCCTTTTAATTATAACGAATCATTTTTCAATTAAAAAAGTTAATGTACTTTTTTACCTAAAAATGCATTCATATTCAAACCTTAAGCAATAGATGGCGTAAAAAGAGGTGTAAAAAAATTGTTGCCTTGAATTTTGAGAGAAAAAGTTGTCCGATCCTTGTTTACGAATTTCAAAGCAAAAAATTCATAATTAAGCATTTTCAAGCATATTCATTAAATATTTTCAAATTTGACCCTTTTGTCATTTAATCGAACAGGTAAGAATCGATTTTAAATGTATGAACCATTATGATATAAATAGATATCATTGTTTAAATGAAGAAATCTAATTAATCAATTTTAATTTATAGTTCTTTTTTTTTTATTTTAGTTTGGCTAATATTTTTATTTTAATTTTTGGTGAAACTTCTCGAGTAAATTAAAAGAGCGTTTTCAATTAAAAAAAAATCCGATTCACTTAGTCAATATTCGTTTTGAATTATAAAAATTAAAAGGTAGTTTATTTACTTCTTTGCATCTTTTCTTAAAAATTAAGATTTGTTTACATTTTTTTATTTCTTTAATTTTTTGTCAATGATTATTCGACACATACGTGCTTCTTATTTCTCGATTTTCAAATATTCTGTTTATTTTTCATAACATTTTCTTTTAGAGCTTTGTTTTTTTAAATCAATTTTCATCGAAGCAACATTTGATTTATAATAAATATAAGATAGAATTATTTGTATAAATAACTTTTTTTTGTTATTATTTAAATATATGTAAAATACATATTAGGTATCAAAAAGATGGAAAATCCTTTAAATGTTGATAAAACTGGTTTGAGAAATCGTCTGCATCCATCAAAGGATGACAAAGAGAATCATTCTGAAAATGAATTTGAGTTTGAGGCACCCTCATTGTTGTCAAACCATTTAGAAGAAGAGATTGATAATTGTGTTATGGACGAGAGTGTGAATCTGATTGATTTGAATTCTGATTTGGTAGCTAGTGATAGCAAACAAAGAACAAGGAATAGTGAACACACAAAACGTAAACTAAACACATCTTCAAATTCTAAATTCGGTACAGATAACAATTTTAGATTTAATTTTCAAATGCCTAAAGTTATCAAAACTCCAGATAAAGTTGATGAAGCGAAAGAAAACTTTTTGGATACGGTTTGTACGCCAAGTAAGAAAATTAAATCAATCAAAAATTATTCATATGTAAATTAATCGATTCATTTTTTACATCTACGAATTATAGGCAAACGTTTGCAAGCTCAACCCGAAAATACTGAACATAAAAAAGTACGTCTTGAGGAAAGAAGTAATCAACCAAACTGGACATTCATTTTAGGAACATTTGCTATTGCTGTCGTAGTTGCATTGATAAAATTATTTTTCATATACTGGCGAAATGAAATTTTGTAGAATGAGAATTGAATTTTTGTTGTTACGTTTTAGATTCAAGGCTAAAATCAGTTCATTATTCAATATTGATTCAAATGTGTAATCAAATTTGATTAACGATAGTGATTTTAATTTTTAAATTCATTTTGAGATTTTATTATTTTTGATACAAATATGATTCAAATTCAAAATTTTATTTTATTCTTTTCTATGATTTCAAGATAATTTTCATTCGTCATTGTAAATGTGTTTATAGTTCGATTTCAAATAAGTCAAGCCTACATATCCTCTTATCGGTCTCGAAAAATGCTCTTGTAAATTGCTCTTATTTCTATTATTCATCTCGTCGTGTGAACCTCTTGTGAGTTCACTTAAAGTCACATAGTTCTCACACACATACATAAACATAAGTTTTTAATTCTAAATTCAACATCATCTCTTATTATTCAGTCAGAATCCAGTTTAGAAATAGAAGTTGAGGTATCAAAAAATGTATAAATTTCAATTTAAACACAAACTTTTATCTATTTTAACTTTATTTTCTTTCAACATTAATTATTTGATGCATACCTTATAAGAGTTGCCTTTTATTTGAAAATTATTTTTCTAGATTTATTAATCAACCTGCCAAGTTTTGTATACAAATCAATGATCTAACTAATGAATGTATTCATGAATTTCTTAATCTAATCTGTTGAAAACTCGAATTATAGAGATTATTTTTGAAATACTTTATCTTTTTTCTTTTTATTTAGTTAATCACAATTCAAGTGATTTCACAATTTTTTGAAATCAAACTTTTTATTATTTTTACTATCAATCATTTTTCATTTTTTTCTTTTGAAATCCACACATATCATAAAAGTATAAAGATTCACACATGCAGATAAATCCATATTTTATTGCATCATATTACTAAAATTGAAATTATAAATATTAACAGTTTTGACCTCAATTTTTTTTCTTTTATCCATGAAAATAAATTTACCGTTAGCATTTGATTTATAGATTCAATTAAAATCACTTATTTTTTGCTCTTATTTTAATAATAATAATATATTTATTTCAGATTTTTTTTTCATTTTTCTCTATGATAATCATATAAAAAGCTTTTAAATTTGAATTTGATCATTATTCAAATAAATTGAAAATTTCTTACAAAAATATTTCTGGCTCAAAATTGTCCAGAGATGATTCACATACATGTAAACTGCCGGATAGATATGATTCCAATTATTTATGAAACATTCTTTATTATTTTTATGTTCACTTTATTTTTAATTGATGAAATTTTTTAAAATTGAAAATTTTTTTCTCATCATATCATAATTCACAATCTAATATGAAAATTTTGTTTATCATATTTTTACCACTAAAAATTTATACGATTTCAATAATTTTAATCAATATACTTCTTGAAATTTTTTTTCAAGATTTCAAGTTAAAAATTTCAATGCTGATTATCAAAAGAATTTTTTAAAAAATTCTAGTTTGTTTAGCGACTCATCTGACTAATCGAACCGCTCCAGATGATTATTTCATAAATCAAAAATTGGTGATTTTGCGTATTTTATTATTGATACAAAAGTTTACAAAATTTATTCAATTTGTCTAAAATTATTTCGAACTATTCAGAAAGCTGAAACGATTTAATTTCAATATGTTAAAATAGTTACGCTTGAATTTATCTTTTAGATAAATTTATTTAGATATCATCATACAAGTAAGTGTTTTCACTTATTTCAGCAATATATCTGAGTTAGAAAACACTGTTGGTAGATGTAATTGAATTTTTTTTATGTTCGATTCATCAAGAGGATCAGTGATTTTAGAACCTATTCTATTTAATTATGCTTATAATAAAATATTATATTAAGAATATTTCACTTACTCAATCAATATTCTGAAGTTATGTTTATTCATAAAATTAATTTTAAAAATCAGAAGGTAAATAATTTGCTTTTTCTTTTTTTTTTACTTATTTGAATAATATATGACAAATATTAAAATTAATCTAAAATTATTCAGTAATCAATTTTTTATTGAAAAAAGGGTAATTTCTATTTCATATTCATAGTTTAGACAACTTACTTTTTTATTCATTGCAACTGACATATATTCTTATGAGTACTAATAAATTTTTTAAATTGTAAATAAATAATCGTGAATTCAAATTCGATGCTCAAAAAAATTTGAAATTGAAATAAGTAGGTTTTGATGTCCATTAATAGATTATGAAAATTAACAATTAACGACATTGATATGGCAATATTTATAATTATCATCAATTTATTACTATTTTATGTTATATTATGATTAATAATCATTTTCACATTGATGATGTAAAAATTTTTCAATTATAAATATGCGTTCAACTAACCTTGAATTTATTCCACCCAACTATTATGTAATATTTAATTTTTAAATCGAATTTATATTTTAAATACAAAAATCTAATTTTTTTTAGAATTTAAAACCATTAATAAACTGCTCATTTACAAACACTTGTTAAATAATTTTTGTTTTAGCAAAATAACATTCAAATTTTAGAATAAAAAATTATTTTAATCAAATTATTTATATCATAAAATAGTTTTTACGCATAAAAATTAAGAATTTTTATAAAATTTCATTCGAGACTAATTAATTCATTAAAATTCTAAAATTGAAAACTTTCTGAATTTGATGAAAAGGAAATCTTAAAATATTAATATATTTTTCTTTGAAAATTATCTCAACGAGCAAATGTAATTATAAAAAAACTGAAAATATAAATTTTTGGCTTGTTTTTCTTTAAGTCGCCAAAAAATTATATATATCCATATAAATTAATAAATAATGCTAATTTATGATTTTTTTACTTGATGCATTAAACACTGAGATACTGATTGTGGGCTTGAAAGATACATTTCTCTTGATTTCAATAAATAATTTTTATCATTCTAAATCAAAAAAAAATTTAAATCATGTAATTTATTTATTAATGAATGTATTTTGTATTATGAAAACTTTCCGAAATATTTTTTCTACTTTAAATTTGAGTTGAATTAAAGTTGTCTGCACAATTTTTAAGATAAAATTTTGTTTTGATAAACCAACTAATGCTGATCAATTATCTTACCATTTATCTGTCACTCTTCTAGTGTATGGAAAATGATCAAATGAGAAATAGACAGGTAATTCATGCATTAAGTTTTTTGATTTGTGTTAAGCACCATGTGCAATAATTAAAATAATTAAATACAATGATAGTTGCAGTGGGAAGTATAATCAATTGATCGCATTGCCAGTACGCTTATTTTGAAAATTGCTGACTAAACACATTGGATTTAATAAAACACTTGGCGTAAAATGAGTTGAAATCATGCTTCAAAATCATAAAAAATATTATATAATCTATTCTCATTAAGAGATTTGTTTTTGTTTGACTTGAATTCAAGTTTATCATTTAAATGTCTTATATTTCAAAAATATAGAAATGAGAATTGCGCAGTCCATAGCGCATTCAAATTACCGCACTATGTGTTTAGTCCGCACACTATTCGGCTAAAATCGAGAAACATTGATTCACAAAAACTTTAAGCAATCAAGTCAATACTAATTTTTTTAATTTGATAGATTAGAAATGATAGCATTCAATCGTTTAACCAAATTTTAATTCTCTTCTAAACGCCCTTATTTATCAGTTTTGTCTACAAAATTTTCTTTATTTAAACCTCATCTCTTCTTATCAAACGTTCTTTATTTGATCTTCTACAAAATCAAAGTCATTTCTCCGCAAAATTTCTATCCTCAAATTAAAAAATTTTTTCATTCATTTCATAATGTAATTATTTCTTTTTTTTATTTAATATTCACCAAAATTATCATTATTTTTTTATTTATTTTTTCGTTTGCTTTTTTTAAATACCTTTTCACCTTATTTTTTTAATTGAAATATGATTATGTGTTCATTTTATAAAAATACAAATTCAATACGTTTTTAAAAATCCTTCAAAATTCACGTACATTCAATAATGTTTAATCGTAATATATTTATTCAAAAGTGTTTTTAAAATATTTTATCAGACCTATGAAATAGAAATCGTAACACCCTATTTTAAATTATGAAAATTTTATTATATTCACTGAATAGAATTTAAGCTCTAAAACGATAATATTTTACTTAATTTTTACCTACACATGTTTAATAACCATTAATGTAAATATTTCAAAACTGACTTTTTTCCAACAGTTAATCTTTTCACCTGAACTTATCGTCTTAAGAGTGTACATTAGATATATCATATATGTAATTAAAGAGTTCTATTTTGCGAAGACCATTTTTTAAATATCTATTAGTCCGTTTTTAATATCATAACATCTGTAAAAAAATTTTACATTGAATTTACACAATGCGAGGATTCTTAATCATTCTCTCAACATTGTTGCATTCTAAAATTTTTTCAAATCCATGGTCGGCTTATTAGTCTATCGAAATTGTTTTTGCTACTAATATTTATGAAAAGAAAAAAAAAACACAAATGTGGCAATTTGTTTTTTAAAACTTAAATACAAACTTTTTCCAATGTGTTAAAAAAATACCCTGAATTATATATGATTATTCCATAAAATTTATTGCGATTCAAGTTCCCATAAGATTAATCAAGTTCGAAATCTTTACAACACAATTTTTAAATGCAGGATTTTCATTACAAATAATGAATCTTAATATATTAATTCTCTGATCACGATTAAACTATTATGAATCAAATTGGAAAGACATTTTTCCAAATTTTCATTTATTGCTTTGGATACGAGAACTTTTCTTATTTTTTTTTTTTTAATTAATTTTATTTCTTTCACACTTGAATCTCTTTTTGTTCGGTACAATATCTGCACGATATTTTCAAAAAAAAGACAACATTTTATCAAATTTATTTTATCTTGTTTCTTATCTTTGTAATAAAATTAAAAATTTTTTTTTAGTCGTTTTGGTTCTGGTTTTGATAAATGTTTAAGAAAAGTGATTAATTATAATTTAAAAAAAAAAACGAAAAACTTGTTTTCTCATTTTTTTCTTGAATCGTTTCAAAATATTAAAGAATAAAACAACCTTTCACTAATTTCATTTTACTTTGAAAGGGCCAACAATCAAAACGTTCAAAACGCTTGCTCTCAGTTAGCCCATTGTACAATGGCTGATAAATACAAGATTTGTCTCATTGGTTCTGGTAATTGGTGGGTAGTTATGTTATTTTCTAATTTAATTTTATTAATTTTATTAATCAGAGTTTTTAATTAATTTGAATTTAATTATTTATTTCGATTGAAACAGGGGTTCGGCCATTGCGAAAATTGTCGGTACTAATGTGCAAAAGTTTGATTATTTTGATAAAGAAGTCAAGATGTATGTGTACGAAGAGATTGTAAATGGCAAAAAATTAACGGATATCATTAATACAGAACATGAAAATGTTAAGTATTTACCTGGCCATAAATTGCCACCGAATGTTGTGAGTATTTTTTTAGTCGTTATAACCTATTAAAAGTTTAATTTTTAACTTAATTCTTAAACATTAATTAATGTTAACAGGTTGCTTGTCCTGATATTTTACAAACCGCACATGATGCAGATATTTTGATTTTTGTCTTGCCACACAAATTTGTCAGATTGACTTGCAAACCATTGGTGGGAAAACTAAAGAAAAAAGCAATGGGTCTATCTTTAATAAAGGTAGGTTCTATTATTTCAGTAAATTATTTACTTTTATTCAAATTCTTTTTTTTTAATTTTTCTTGGTTCAAATTAATTTTTTTTTAAATATATTTGAGCCATTATCGTCAAAAAATTGAATAATTATGAAATTGTACAACAAAATTTTTATATTCAATTAGTCGTTCTCTTTTCATTGCTATGTATCTAAAATTGAAATTGATTTTTTTTTAATTTAGGGTTTTGGAGAAAAGCCAAATGGAGGAGGTATCATGTTAGTTAGTGAAATGATCAGCGATTTGTTAGACATTAGCTGTGCTGTACTTATGGGTGCAAATTTAGCCAACGAAGTTGCCGAAGACAAGTTTTGTGAAACCACGATCGGTATTCGATGTCCTGGTTTTGGTAAATTATTGAAAAATGCCATACAGACAGAGAATTTTCGAGTTTCAATAGTTAAAGATACAAAGACTGTGGAGATATGTGGCGCTTTAAAAAATATTGTCGCCTGTGCCGCTGGTTTCAGTGATGGCCTTGGCTTGGGTGATAATACAAAATCTGCTGTAATTCGAATTGGTTTGAAAGAAATGATTCGTTTTTGTAAGTTATTCTACCCAGAAGGTCATGATCAAATGACATTTTTCGAATCATGTGGTGTTGCTGATCTAATTACAACATGTTATGGCGGTCGTAATAGAAGATTAAGTGAACAATTTGTGAAACAGAATAAATCATTTGAAGTTTTAGAAGCTGAAATGTTAAATGGACAAAAATTGCAAGGGCCACAAACCGCAGAAGAAGTAGCCGTAGTTTTGAAGGAAAAAAAAATGGAAGATAAATTTCCACTTTTTGTAGCCGTTAATTTGATATCGAAAAAACAAATGAGTGTAGATAAATTAATTGAATACCTTAGAAATGAACCAGAAGAGTACTAAATTCTTAATTATTTACTTGTTCTGTAGTAAACTCTAAATTATCCAATGTATTTAGTATTTCTTTTCAATTAATTTCAATATGCATCAGAATTCTTTAATCAAACTGTATGAAAAAAAGAATTTTTTATCTTCGGATCGCAAACAATAAATTGAACGTTTAGTAAATAAAAATTTAAATTTTAAAACAAGTAATTTTTATCTTTTATCTAATAATTATCAAAATATGGCCTAAAAATTTAAATTTTTTTATGCTATTGAACAATGTAATTTTGATGGCCAAATCAAAAATCGTTCCAATGTAAATTTATTAGTTTAGCTAATTTGAAATTTCTTAAAAACACATCATAAATTTAAAATCAACTCTTGTTAATCATATGCATGCTGTTTTCATAAAAGTTCTCATTAAGATTATTAACCAATTATATCAAAATAAGGATTAAATACATTCTAAAAAAATGAAAAAGTAACTTCAAAGTAAAACAAAGCCAAACTATTTTAGATGAATAGAAAATAAAAATTCATAGGTGATTATTCTGACTTATTTTAAATAAAAGTACATTCATGTTTGTAAGTGAAAAAGAATTTGAATAGAAAATTAGTATGGGACTTGTGAAAATAAAACCCGAAATTTACTTAAATAATTTTAATAGAAATTTCGAAAAATTTTAAAACTAGTTGATCTCTTTTTCCAATAGAAAATAAAATGTGAAAAAAAAATTTTCGGAAAAAAATACAAAAATTTTTCAAATTTACAATAAATATAATTGAAAACATTTGATGAATATTTTTCTTCTCTGAAAAATATTATTTTTTTTCAAATTAAAAATAAGCGCTTTTTCTAAATCTTTTAGTATTCAGAACGACTAAATCTATAAGGTAAAACAAAAAAAAGTGATTGAAATTTTCAAAACTAAAGCCGGTTTATTGCTTAAAAAAGGAAAATAATTAAAGCAAAAGAATGTAAGAAGAAATTTCTTTCAATCAATTTAATGGTGGTAAAATATTAATAAATTACTTAATTAATAGAATCAGAGTTAATTGATGATTTGTTGTTTTTTTATTAATTCTATATGTGTCATTTGTAAAAACACTGACCGTATGAATTCGAAAAAAAAACTACGATTCCATGTTCTTAGAACAGCTAAAGAGAAGGTTTAAAGAGCGCCAACTCAAATTCATTAAATCAGGTTTATATATAATTTTTATTTTGGATCATCCATCCATTTTTTACTTTTACGTAATAGTTAAAGACAGCTAGAAAGAGGGACTAATCTTTATTGTGCATCTCGTTCTAGAAATCAAATTTAATTTATCATCATAATTGACCATTCATGAAAGAACTACGAATACTCTCTATTAATATCGATTGGATTAGGAGATATCAATCGTAAATTAATTTTCTAAGAAACTTGAAAACGATTTTTTTTTTCGTTGTGTACATTTATAAAAAAACGAAATTTCTTTAAATCCAATGAACTAATAAGAAAATAAAATAAAATTATTTGATTGTGACTCGGCAAATGAATTAATCAAAAAAATTTAAAAATTAATAAAGGGTGACTTGGAAATTAAACCGAAAAGTTCGGATAATCTGAATTTTTAAAGTGTAATTTTAAAAAGAACTGAAAAGCTGTTATGAAGTGATTTTTTTCAAATTTAAATAATCGCATCTATCATTATTTTCTTTTTTTTTTTTGTTTTTGCTTATTAGATACAAATATGATTTTCGAATTCAATAAAAGGCGTTTATTTAGGCTTTTTTCTAATGTTTTTCAATAGGCCAAAGTATTATAATTTTTTTTTCTTTTGTTCTTTTTATCTGCTCTAATCTAAAAATTTTTTTTTAATCAACATTTTATTGAAAAATTTAACATAGAATTCCATTGTCTAATTCATCTATTTATAATATAATAAGCTATCAGATATAAAAAAAAAAAAAATAAACAAAAGTGCAATAGGAAAATAAAAATTAAAACATTAAAAATCAAATCAATTAATTTTTCGCCTTATCTTCTCAGGTATAATTTTTCAACTAATTTTTTTTTTGTGAATCATCATTCATCTAAGTCATAGTTTTTCGTCGTTCGATTAGTTGTACTCATTCGTATCTTCGGTGTATTTCGATCAAGCGAATGGGTACATGCTATTCGACTAATAAAATTGAAATACCTAATTCTTCAAAAAAGCGGCCATATACCAAGTCATTTAAACAAACTAAGTCAAATTCATCAATTATTTGCCATAATCATTTGGTAACACTTGATTATTTATCAACTATAAGCAGCAATCAACTCATACAAATTAATAATCAAACGAATGAACTCAAGCCTAAAAAAAGTATCGTAGATTCATCGATTCATGTAACGAGATCAATTAGCCAACTGACCACTATGTATGAAAACAACAATAAAAATAAACTGATCTCTAAATTACCCAAATTTAAGAATAATCGAATACATGACGGAAGTCAGCGCAATGCTACAATTAGTCGTTTCGGTGATGCCAAACAAACACTTAACACCGATTTGCTACGACTCAAGAATAGACTTGATAAACAAACAAATAAGTCAAGCAGTAGTTCGTTGACCAACAGTGAAACAAGTTGCGGTTCTTCATCAAATTCAAACACATCCTATTATCGCCATAGCATCGATAAATTGAATCAAAAAACATCTAATTTTACAAAGGCGACTAGTTCGTCCACATTAAATGATCGAAAGATAATCGACAAACAACCGACGTCCGTAAAAATACGTTCATCACTTAATCAGCATTCGATATCAAATTATCGATTAAATTTTCAACCTAAACAAGTCGAATTTTCGTCTGTTCAATTTAGTCAAGCTCTTACCAAATTACCAAGCACATCCAAATTCACAACTACAATGACCACGATACCAAAACTTCAGGTCGCACAACGTGCACCTACTAAACAAACAAATTCGCCAAATTTAAATAGTAATCATATTTCCCCAACTGCTTTACGACCTTACAGTCTAAAAAATGCTTCAATTGATAGCCATCAACATAAAAAGAATATGAAACCATATGCAAGAATGATAACTAGTCAAGATGGAAGAATCAATTACTATAGGGAATCAAGTATTAAAACGATAAATACAGTGAATACAAATCAAAACGAAGATAAATTAATTCAAAAGAGTCAAACTTATTCAAAAAAATTTAATTCACATTCTGGTTTACCAGTTCCTAGTTTTAAAAACGAATTAAAGGAAACATCATCGCTATCAAATCGTCCAAATGATCAAAAATTTCCAATAAGTAAATCATTAACATTAGATGATAATTTAAATTTAGAAAAGGAGAACAAAAAAATTTCAGCAAGTTTTGAATCATCATTTTTATGTAATAAAACATCACCAACGGCTAAAGAATTAAGCGAACGTATTAATCAAGTGAAATCATTCAATAAACTACTAAATTATCAATTTAATAATCAAAATCTACAGAACTTAATCAAGAAAATTAATAAGCCAACTAAACAGCAATCGAATTCTATTGAAACCACAGACGATAGCAATTCAATCAATGAACAATCATGTGCAAACAGTCAAAAAAGTACTAGCCCCAACGCATCTTTAACGCCTGATCTTAGTAATGCATCCAAAATAAGCCCCGAACACAGTAATAGATCGGAAAATCAAATTTATTTAGATGATGAGATATGTGATCAACCTGGTCTGATGTTTTTAAATTCGAAAGATAATAGTACATCTGCATCGCCAGTAAAAAAAGAGAGTGTAGATTTAAGTGATAATCTGGCTAATGGTCAAGAGAATTATAAAACAAATATACGTTACAGTATATCGGAATTAGATAGTGTTAAGTTAAAACAAGAGTTACTAATGTCATCTTCACTTCCAATAAATGAAACGAATAATTCAATCAAAGTTAGTAATTTTGCACATGTTACAAGTTCACCTGAAAAATCAGCCTCTTCGTCTGTACGGCCTACTAGTTTTCGAAAGCCAAGACCATTATCCTATGTAGAATCAGAGAATGGTAATTTAGCTTTGGATAATAGTTCATTCCGTAGTGTTTTACAAGATTTAAATGGTATTAAAACTTTGCTTTTTAGACTACAAGGTGAACTACAAAAGGTAAAATTATTTTTGTATATTATAAATATTTTATCAAATTATTTTTTTTCTTTTAATTTAGTCGGAAACCCAAAATCCTTTCGAAAACATACTCAATTCTAGTCAAAATTCAATGTTAAACAAACATAATGAAGAAATTTTAAAAGATGAATGTGGGTCTGTGAGAGATAGTCAAAACGAAAGTTTAGAGATCGAAAATCAAAATTTAAAAAAACAATTAGCTTTACAACAACAAAAATTAGATGAAAAAGATCGAACTATTCGTTTACTTCAGCAACAAATGGTTGGTTAATTTTTTATTTTTTAATCATTTTTTAAATAATTTTCAAATAATCTACTTAATTTCAGCAATTTTTTTGATTTAATTTTTTTGCTTACTTGAAAATTTTCACTAATAATTTTCTACTTTTTGTTTAACTTTTATAGACAAAATATATGAATATTAATGAAGCATCAAATGTGATTAAGAAAACATCAAATTCAACAACACAAACTGAAAGATGCACTGATTTCAATAAATCTCGGGCTCCTGAATCTCGAGCTAATGAAAATGGCATAGTTGTTAGGTAGGTTTTTTATTTCTTTTTCGAATTGAATTTTTAATTTTTTCTTTTCAAACGATCAATAAAATTTTGTGTCTCTTTTACCTATTCGGTCTAACTAATAATTTCTCCAATTATTTTCATTAATTTAAACTAACAGCTTTTTTATTCGAAATCATTCTCTCTTTAATAGGTAAATTTACCTTTGACTAAGATTTATTTTCTATGTTCAATTGAAAAATATACAAAATTTATTTAAAGGTCTAGCTAATTTTTTTTTCTTTTTTGTCAGGTCATCTAACGATCGCATTGATTTAATTTGATCTTATAATTAATTTATATAATTTGTAATTCCATCCTCTCACTCAAATTCATTTGTAAATATTCGTGCTTTGTAAATAGGTTTCAAATTTCGTTTTTTTTTGTTTTATTCAATGACAAAATTTTTGATTTACAATAGATAATCGTTAGATATTTTTGTTTTTTATATTTTGAATCTCAAAAAAATTCATATTTTCAAATCATTTCAAGTCTACAATGCAAAATTTTTTTAGCTTCACAAGTCGATATAGTGATTTGATAAATCAATGTTTCACAAATATAAAATCAATAAAATAATTTTTTGGCTGACACTCTTGAGAATTCGAAATTTTTTAAAAGTTTATTTTAATTAAATTGATCTTCGATTTTGACTTAATTAATCATGAATATTAATTTTTATTGATAAAATTTAATTAGTATATTGTCCCTAAACTAAAAATATAAACATTAGAACATAATTATCGTGTGATATAATCTGAATCGATAAGGTCAAACAAATAATTTATTTGATATTTTTTAAATAATAAAATTTTAATAAATTTTTAAAAGGATGAGAATCACTTTACAACGTGTCAATAGCGGGAAAGTTATCGGTAAATATTATCTGATCTAAAACGAAACGCACAAATGTGCTCAGTGATTCACACTTTTTTACCAATAAAAAATTTAATTATGTTTACGGTTGAATTCAAAATTATTATAAAAAAAAATTCCATCAGTGAATGGCGAAACACGAATGTCAATCGGAAAAGGAATCTCATTATTAATCGGGTTCACAAATGATGACACTTTTGAAGATATTGATTACCTTGCTAACAAAGTTGTTAATATCCGTCTCTTTGATGATGCGAAAAATAATAAAACATGGGATTTAAACGTTAAGCAAATGAATTATGAAGTGCTCTGTATAAGTCAGGTAATATTTGATAGCTTCAATTACTTGTGCTAATTAATATTGAAATTGATTTTGAAAATTTGCGATAGTTCACATTGTACAGTAAACTTAAAGGTAACAAATTAGATCACCACCACGCGATGCCGACCAAACAAGCTGAAGAAATGTATTATACATTCATCAATAAAATAAAAGAAATTTATAAGCCAGAATTAGTCAAAGGTATGATTTTTTTTTTTGTGTTTAAATTCTTATGTGTAATTTATTGTTTCTTTTTATATAAAGACGGTTTATTTGGAACTTACAGGGAGATTCAGCTTAGTATCGATGGACCTGTTACTATCAATTTAGATTCAAAAAAAAAATAATCGGTTTTATTAATTTTGTTGCTTTTGCGATTCCCGTGACTCTTACTTCAAACCTTTTTTTAAATTCTATAGTAATTAAATTTTTTTTTTTGCAATGAAAAGAAATAAACAGAACAAACGCTTTTTTTTTTTTACTTCATTTGACTAAAATCATTTTCCAATTTCGAAATTAATAGTCTTTTCGAAATGTTTTTTATTTTATTTATTTTATTTGTAATGAAAAAATGACAAATAAACTAGCGGTAGTCAAAAATATTTTTCTAATCTAATTGATCATTTTAGTTACAATTCACAATCACTCTTTTTGAAGATATAAAACTCATAATTAAAGTGTTTTTCAATAATAAAATGATTTAATATTTAAATTTTCTTTATGTCTTATTAAAATAGCTTTATGTTGAATAAAATATACAAGATTGGAAATGCAAAGTATGAAAATAATTATTTTTTTAAACTTTAAGTTAAAGAATTGGATTATTTTTTTAGGTTATGTTCAAATAAGTAACCTGAAGAATAATTTGAAAATCGCGCTCTCTATCTCAATCAAAGAGTTTTTTTACGTTCTTCTTGAGTAATGAAAGCCTACTTTTGTTTTTGTATTTCACATCCATATTTCTCCCTCATAATCACTTAAGGGGAGACAAATCGATCTTTTTTGTTTGCGCTATAAAAAAAAGGTTATTGTATAAATTTGAACAAATACACAGGAGACCCCCCGCACCCTTGGAATAATTTGAATGCGGCAAATGTTTTTTTTTTTTGTTTTTTATTTTTATTCGTTCGAATTATACAACAATCTATTTTGATCAAAGGTGTCTGTGCTTGTAAAGTGTCTGCAATTTCTATTTTTATATGAGTAATTATTTTTTAGAATAGATCTAATTTGATTTCGATTCAAATATTTAATAAAATGGGAACAAATTTCAATCAAATATTTCAAAAATGAAAGAAAAGTATTATTGCAATGGTATTCGAAAATTAACATTGTATACAATTATATTCTTCCATATTTGAATCTAAATCCAGTATTCGTTTCTCATTTTGTGTTCAGAATTTTTTTTATCCAAGTTTATTCGACTCAAATTTGTAATTTGCTAAATTCAGCTTTCGACATTATCAAATTTCTTATTCTTTCTCAATCGTCCAATAATTTATTTTCACAAAAAAAATTCTTTTAAAATTCAATCTATTTGTTTACAACTCACAAAAACTTTTTAAATCGAATTTTTCAATGAATTTATGAATTTATGTAGTCTTTATGTTTTTTTTTTGTATTATCTTTTTACAATCATTTTTTTTTTATTCATTTACCTCACATATTATATTGTGGTCATCTAAAAAAAAATTTTTGATAAAATATTCGCACAAAATTTCTAATAGTAATCAAAAAAGTATGATATTGAATATTATTTAATTTATTAAATCGATTAACGACTCAATTGAATGGATGGAAAGAAAATATTCCATAAAAACTCAATGATTATTAACTGTTTTCGGTGTCGAAAATAAGGAAAATTCTGATTTTTTTCCTTTGAGAACATTTTTTTTATCAAACCAATGCCGATCACCGCAATTATTTTAATCGATACCAAGAAAATTTTTGAATTCACGAAAATAATGTAATACTATTTTCTCGCTCAAATTTTTTGTACATAAATTGTGTAAATTCATAATTTATTTTTCATAAATTTTTTGACATCCGTCTTTAAGTTTTTTTTTATTAAGGCTAAATAGAAAGTAAAAATGAAAAGTCTTATTGAAATTGAAGAGAAAATCGAAGAGATTTTCTGCAAAAAAAAACTAGCTGATCATATCGAACAATATGGCCTTATTCGGCTGACCGAAATGGCATATAAATTAGTTGATGATTTGGAGCGACAAAAAAAGAGTAAAGAAGTGTATTTATGCAAAATAATAATTGAATTTCTCATTAGTCTCGTTCGCAATTACTGTTTAACGGGATCACCGAAATTGATTAATCAGCTTCAATCATCAAACGACGAACATTTATCATCGCTTAAATTGACTGACGACAAACCAAATGCTCAATGTGCCTCTTCTAATAACAGCAAAAAACGTCCGCCTACTCCTCCAAAAAAACCAAAAATCAGTCAAAATTTTCATAGTTTTCAGTATGTAGCAACAAGCAAAGACAATCAAGAGCTAGGTGCTTCAAACACATCACTAGCGACTACCATTTCTAATAGTAGTATTTCAAATAATCAAAACAAAAAGAAGTCGCCTGCTCAACAATCTATTACTGCAACTCGTACATCGTCCACTTTTGCATCAATTTCTAAGAACATTTCAAAGCATAAGTCAATGAACTATCAATTTATAAATAATGCACAACAGAAATCAAATCCGAAATATACAGAAACCTGTCTTGATAAAGATACAAGCCATATTGATGATGAAAATGCTTATGAAATAAAAGATTTAGGCTTTGGTTCAAAACCTAAAATGAATTCATTTGGTGTAAATAGTAAATTATTAAACAAAAGTCCATCATCAACCCCGTCACACAATTCTTATCCTAGACAATTTCAACATTCGTCCATATTAGGTAACCAACAACAGCAATTGAGATCTAATAGTACAAATAATAAAAAAATAAATAACTTTTTTCAAATCAATCAACAAAACAACAATCATCTCGAACGCCCATTAAAAGACAGTCTAAATTATGGATCCACAGATGCTCTTTGTAGGAATTCTTCGAATACTGTTTCGAATTCAATTAAAAATTCATTCTTTAGTAGAAAAGGCTCTCTTGACAAACATTCAACTAGCAATCATTCTTATCTACCAGATTTTAGACGTAATATTCGATTGAATGAGGATTATGATTTATCATTAAACGATCAACGGCCACAACAAAGTGAAGAGGATGATGAATTGGTAATTTTACAGAAATCCCTTGACGATAATAATGGAGAATTAAATTTAGAAAATTGTGAAGACACCGAAGAAGATTCAGATAAAAATTTTTATAAAAAAGATGTTGAAATTGAAGATGAAGCTATCTATGATACGGTGGCCCCTGATGAGGTAAATACAATCTATTCAAATGAAATGGCATCATCTTCCATAGATGCAATGAAAAATTTGAACAGCAAAATCAACAATATGAGATCAAATAGAGTTAAAAATCTAAAGAATTCTTTCGAAAATCGTTTGCTTAATGTAAGCAATGAAAATTTGGATTCAAATAATGATAATGGGGAAAATCGAATATATTCAAATTATGTAAACATTGACTATTTTCTCAGATCTAAAAATGATTCAGATGATTGTGAGACGCAAATTTCGCAAAGTCTATCATCTGACCATGACATTGATGAATCTGTAGCACCAGTTATCAATAAAATAAACTCATCAAGCAATGATATTTTAAATTCATCAACGAATAATAGCACACCACAAGAAGATCATCTAAATGTAGCTTACGATGAAGTTTTTGAATATAAGAAAGAAGAACTTAAAAATTCAAAATCAAGTATCTTGTCAACACAATGCTCAACAGACTCGGTCGATGATTTAGATGATGACATAATAAGAACAGAGGCTGGATTGCTTTCAATGTATAGAAGCATAGTACAAAATATAATTGAAAGCGAAAATGTATATATTGATTGTTTAGATACATTAATTCAATACAAGAAAGCCTTGAAATCGTCGACTGAGTCAACGCAACCATTACTAAAGCCTGAACAATTGGAGTGTATTTTCTATCAAATACCTGAACTTTACAAAATGCACACGGAATTCATTGTAGGTGTACAAGAATTATCACAAAGTTCAGGCGATAATTCCATTATTAAAATACGAACAAACACTCCAACATTAGGTGATCTATTTAAAATTTTAGCATCTCAATTAGAAATTTATTCAAAATATTTAAGAAATTATTCAAATGCTTTGGAAACATTGCGTGTTTGTTGTCAGAATAACGAACAGTTTAATGGAATTGCAATGTCTATCAAATTGAAGTGCCAAAAAATAACGACTACACTTCAGGAACTGCTTCATAAACCAGTGGCAAGAGTACAAAAAAATGCGCTTGTTTTACACGATCTGCTCAAGTACACGGCTCAAAATACTGAAGAGTATAAATCGTTACAAACTGCACTTCAAATGACGCAATGTTTTCTAAACGATCTTAATATTGCGGCAACCGAAAATTTATTCCCGGTAAGTGAATTACAACGCTTATAAATCTTTTTTGATATTGCTTCAACTTATTTTTTATTGAAATTATATCAGATACAAGATAAAGCTCAGCGACGATTAGTAAAAGAAAGTTTCATAATCGAGTTCAGTGATGGAAAGCGAAAATTACGACATTTGATTTTGCTTAATGATATTTTGGTATGCGCAAAATACAAACCATCGAGTAGACAAAAATTTACGTTTGATCTAAAATGGTATGCTTTGTTAGCTGATATAACTCTATCAAATGGTAAGTCACTTTAATTTTTAATCATTTAATCAAATCATTGTAGTTATAAATTAATAACTTTTATTTCAGAATCCAGCGACAAAGACAAAGAAAACTCAAGCGAAATTACAAGTTTAAGATCTAAAGTGAGCATAAATCGAGATGAAATATTAAAAATAGAGGTGATTTTGGAAATCATAAATTATCAAGTGATGATTATTTTAATTAAATCGATCATTTTCTTTGCTATTTATAGAAAAGTAAACCAAACAGTAAGCTGTACGAAAAATTGAAAAAAAAGCAAGCAGATCTGGTAAGTGAGTGTGTGTGGGTATGATTATACAAATTGTGTCCAACAAACTTAGATATTATCATTTTGATTCTCGGAATCAAATTTCTACATTCGTTCTAATTTTTTTTTGTTTCTTTTATATATTTTGCAGGAGGGTCAATTAGTGTTACTTCTACCGCAACTGCAATTTAGTATTTTGCATAAAAATGCTAAGCATTACACGTTCTATTTGTCTTCTGAATTTGAGAGAACTCAATGGATCGAATCGATTCGTGTTTTACAACAATCTGGTAAGCATGAAAAAAAGAAATAAAGAATTTTATGTAAAACCTAATTTTTTTTTGTATTTCTTGTATTTATGTGAAATTTAAAAAAAAGCGACTAATCATGAGCATTTACCGGTAAATGTCATCGAACTACAAGCATGGATTGAGACATGCAGGAAAAGTTTGAATCCAAATGTTGGTTCGTTTTTGTTGAGATCTAATAAAGATGAAGAATTATTATATGGTGATTTATATTTGAATATAATTAAACTTTCAAATTTTAAACGAAGTGGCGAATTTTTCATCGCTGTGGAAACAGATACTTATGGTCATTTCTTTCAGAAGATGTCAACCAAATGTGTTAGATCTAATGTGCACAATAGAAATCCCCAATTTGCAACAAGTACATTGAATTCCAATAATAGTACTTTAAGCTCAACTAATAGTTTCAACGATGCAGCAAGTACTGACGATTTAACTAACTATAATGAATCGATTGTCGAATTACATTTCAATCAGGAATTTGTAATTGATTTAGATGGTTCGCAGATAATTCGCTTTTTACTATTCGAAGAAATAGGTAATGATGAAAAACCCATATTTCGTGGTAAAGCATCGATTGAGTTTTCTAGAAATTGGTTAAAAGATAAAGTGATTGCTAAAGAGATCTCGATTTCGAATAGCTTTTTGAGTATTACATTGAAGTTTATAAGCTCTGAATCAAGTATAATAAGATTTCCGCCTGGTAAAGTTTACGGTGTGTTCGGTGTATCTATTCAAGTAGTCACAAAAAAAGAAAAAAGCGAAGTTCCATATTTGATTGTGGGTTGTGTACGTGAAGGTAAGCAATTAACGGGCCAATGTTGATCGTGACATATGTGAAATATGTAAAAAATTCGTATTATAACTAATAATTTTCTTCATCCACTTCAAAGTTGAACGAAGAGGTATGAAAGAGCAAGGAATTTATCGTCTTTCTGGCACATCGAATGATGTACAAAGATTGAAGAAAGCTTTTGAAACAAATCCATACGAAGCTGAACATCTTCTAAAAGAAATTGATATTAATGCTGTCGCTAGTTTGCTTAAAATGTATCTCAGGAAGTTACCTGAAGCATTATTCACAAATGCTTTGTATAAAAAATTTTTTGATGCTTTCGGTAAATTTTTTTATTTTTATCTTTTTAAATTTTATATTAAAACATAATGTGAATTTTTAATTTCAGGAATCTTGAATGATGAAGAAAAATCGAGCAAGCTAATAGAACTATTTTTACAATTACCTTTGGTTAACCAAAATACTATAAATTTCTTGATGGAGCACTTAGCGAACGTGAGCAATTACGAGAATTATAATAAAATGAATTTACATAATTTAGCTACTGTGTTCGCGCCAAACATGATTTTCTCTAGCAGTTCATCGAATTTGAATTCGGGATCGGGGGGAGATTCCTTTACTGCTGGTACAATAGATGTAATGAATCAAGCGAACATTGTATTCTTCTTCCTCAATAAGAAGGCGTCAACACAATGGTTCAAGCAACACATAGGTAGCACATAGATCTTAATTTTTTTTTATTTGAACAAAAACAATCGAAAATTTGATAAAAAAGAATGAAAATCATACTTAAATTTATTTTTTTCTTTAAATTTTCTTTAGAAGTAATCAGTGGAATTTTATAGATTTTAAAATTTAAAAAAATTTTTTGTTTTTAATTTTTTTCACATTCAAAGAAAATTACGCCTTTGTTATGAATAGATCTAGTTAAATAACTATAGCATAGATTCGAACATCTTTATCATTTAACTTGAATTAGAAAATGACATTGTTCTCACAATTTTTTTTAAAATTCCATCCCGAATTTTTAGTTTGATTTTTTTTGCAACTATATTGAGAAAAAGTAAATTTAAATTTTATCTTTTATCGATATGTTATGCATTTTAGAGCTTCTTTGGCAACAGAGCACTATCAGACTAACCTTAACATTAAACTAACAAAACGTTTTCAAATGATCAAAAGAAAGTTTTCACCTGTGATTGCCATTCTAGATTATTAAATCATAATTTATTTTAATAAGAAGAAAACTAAAAATAAGATTTATTTTCTTTATTTTAATCATTTTTCAAAGTAATTTTTACTTTAGAAACATATATTCTGGTCATATTTTTTGATAAAAGAGAAAAAATGAACTTTTTGTATTTAGAAGTTTACAAAAAAAATAACAATAAATTTTTTTTTGTATTTATTTTGAAATTCTCTAATTTTTGAAAAATTATTAGGAATTCAAAATTTATTATAAAACAACTATATTACATAGGTAATAATTATAAAGAAAAGTATGATTTTAATTATGCTATGCGTGTCAAAAATCAATAATTAACATGATTTTGTTATCATAATGTATATTGTGGTAGTGTTAAAAAGTTTCGAATTTTACTAAAATACCTTTTAATTAAAGTCAATAATTAAATTGATTTTTTTTATCATTTTTCTATAAGTTATTCAATAGTTTTCGTTTGATATCGTTATAGTAAATGTTGATTTTAGCAATAGCAGGTTCCTTAACAAAAAGTAACCAATTATTTCTTAATCGTATAATTGATTCATTTAATTGACTATGAATCGAAGTAATTAGGTCAGTTGAGCTAAAAGATAAATTGTCCGATCTAGATATGTAATTTGTTGGATCAATATTACCCAATGAGTCATAATTGTGTGTATCATCCTGTATATTGCCTCCCCGTCTTAAAAAACGTCCGAAAAAATGGCGAAAAATCATACAGATTTTCTTTGCGAACACAAGTCTGACCTATTGACGAAAAGACAGATTCAAAATTTGGAAATTCATTTAAATATTGTTAAAACAAACCTAATTCTCTCCAATTCAAGGGTGAATTGGGAACTCGTTGAAAAAGATTTATAATTCCTTGTAAATATCTTTCTAAA
>BLXL01013009.1:0-14861 GCA_023170135.1 Acarapis woodi | reverse complement strand
ATATTCAAAAAAAAATATAAGAATTCGATTAATGCAAGAAATTGAACTAAATTTATAATATATCGTAAATTTTCAAAAATTAAGTAGATTCTTGCACCATTTATTTAAAAAATTATTTTTTGTACTTAGTATTTTGAAAATTTATGAAAAAAAAAATAAAAATAATTAGAATATTGAATAAATCTTATCAGATTCTTTTCAAAATTAATTTTTTTTCAAGCGAGAAATTCAAATTGAAACTATTTGATTTAAAAAAATGCGAAAAGTTTAAATCAATTCAAGATGTGAAATTAAAAATATTCTTTTTAAGTTGAATTAGATATTCAGTATTATTGCTAAAAATTTTCTAAATCGAATTGAAATTTTGATTGTTTTTTTTTATATTTCATAAATTTTTCAAGAAAATTTTTTTTCCCTATACTAATTCATATAAAAAGCATCAACAAGTTAAGGATTTTAGTCTATCAGTCTTTTCGATTATTAATTTATCTTGACTGCCCACAAATTAATTTTATATTTTTTATCTTATGGATTATGAACCTAATGTAACTAGAAATATCAAGCTCAAATAAATTTGAGAAAAATTACTTTTAATCGTGAATTTATTTATAATTTAATTCAACTGATTAGATATTAGTTGTTCATATATTGAACAACACAGAACGAATTGAATTTGTTTCAAACTTGATTCAAAAAAATATTGAGTATTTATTAAATTTGACAAAAATCTAAACGACTTTATTGAGACTTAAGATTCTCAGCGAAATTGTCATTTTGATTGGTCACCAATTAAACGAAGTGATAATTTAATTATGATACTGTTACGAATTTTACATAAAAAATCTTTTTCTGAAAATAAAACCATTCAAAATTTTCAGTGCATTCAGTAGAGTTTGAATTTTTGAAAGGAAAATCGAAAAAAAAAAAAAAAACAATGATTAATGATTTCAAATTTCAAGACATTTAATTTTTAAAAAAAAAAGAAAACACCTGTTTTAAAATTTATAAATTTTGATAATCAAAAATATCTGACATATTTTAAATAGCAAACAGTATAATATTAAATATTATCTTCATTTTCTAGAAAAAACCTCAATTATTGGCATTAAAATTATTGAAATTAGATTGAGTCAACTACTCGAATTTCAAGCCTGCAAGTAGTGATCAAGTAATAGAGATGATTAATTTGTAATTATTTTTAGATTGAAATTTATAGCTGTTCATCAAATGCTCGTTTTTAGACTAAATTTAAAATTTTCAAAATAGTTTATTCATATTTGTTAGTCATGAAATGAATTTATTCTTATATATCAACTAGTTATTAAAATGAAAAAAAATTGACACAAAAATCATAATTTAGATAGGTAAACTCGAATTAGTAAAAAGATAAACATTATCGATTGATTATATTCGTCAATAACTAAATATATTAGCTTTATTACTTTCTTTGACAACTCTAATTAGGTTTCTCAAGAAGGAAGCTGGGTAATCAGCTACCCCATCGTTTAGCTAATCAAATTAACATCTTTGATAGATTTGTTTTCTAAAAGTTTGCATGTACATTATTAGAATTGGTTTTACTAATTATATACATGTATCATTTATAAAATTGTATTATATTATAAATTTGTATATAAAATGATGTGAAAAATATATAGTAGATTAATATGCTTTATTGTCCTACTTTTATTTATGGGTGATTTAGTTTAAATTTTTAAATATTTAAATAATGCATTAATATGATAAATTTTCTTATTATGCAGGTACGAATTTAATTGGTTATATTTAAAGCCTAAGTGTGTGTGCAAAGAATTTTTTCATAAACTATTTTTTGTGCATGCATAAGTGATCCACTTATTCAATATAAGTATACGTAAGTCAACACTTAAACATTTTTTTTGACTGACAGTTTTTCAGGCGGATCTTTTTATTTTTTTGACCACAATACTTCTATAAGCTTATCTTTTAATTTTCTATAAAAATGCTATCACTTAAGTATAGGAAACATTTTCAGGTTTAAGCCAATGAAATTATAGAAAAAATTTTTATTTTATCGAAATACATTTAAAAATTTATCAAATAAATTGGTCTGATTACTTACTTAAAAATCTGCGTTAAATAATAGTAAAATAATTCAAATTCAGCATAAAAGTTCAGACATTTGTCATTTAAGCCTAGCGGTCATTTTTAAACAAAAGCGATATAAAAAAAAAAAAAAAATAAAATAAAAAAGCATTGCTTTTTATAACAAAACATTTCAAAGGCCGAATGATATTTTGATTCACATATTAAAAACTGAAATTAAAATTGAAAGAAAAGGCAAGAAAAAGGAGGCAGCATTTTGGTCAATGAAGAGAAAAGATCGTTTGTCCAAATTTTACTAATAAGAACAACAAATCTTTTCTATGTACAATTCTAGTATGAAAATCTTTAACAGTTGATATATATTTGATGTTGAAGAGGATATATATGTAATATTTTATTTTACGTCCTTACTATCGAGCCTCTAGCAGTTCTAGGATTTTATATGTGTAAAAATAAAAATGAATACACATTGCATGATTTAAATGCTACATCATATTCATATACAATATCAAAACGAGAAAAATCTGTCATTTTTGGCGCTATTCAAACCATCATCTTTGATCAGCATCGATAAAAGTACAGCGAAATGATGCCAGCAAATAAATCAAATGTCAAAAATGAAAAAGCAGAGCATGTTTAACCGCCGTCAATGATTCGAGAGAATCAAGTTCGATTTAAACAACTGTGCATTTGTATCTAAAAGACTGTTTTAAATTTTCTACATTCAATAACTGTGTTTACTTGCTTCACAATTCTATGAACGCATGGTTTCAACTAGGATCTGTCTTTAAGTATTTAAAATGAGCCCATAATTTTAATCCTTTTCTCCTCAACTATTTTCAAATACTATTTATATATCCAGTATGCTTCTAAAAAAATTATTCATCCAATATATGTATGTGCTAACTATTTTAGACTAATAATGCTTAGATGTACAAAAAAAAGTTCATTCTCAAATGCGAATTACTTTTCGAATATTGTTACTTTATGGCCAAAAAAAATTTAAAAGGCACACATGAGTTCGCGCAAATCATTAATTCACAAGAATCAGCCTTTGAAACGAAGACGAACTGATGTCAATCATGGATTTCAAACGTGACCTGCGCAAATCTTTTCTCTTCCGCAATTCCACACAAATATACAATTTTTTAGATTTGTGCAGGCAATTATTGCAACACAAAAAATCGCATTCAATAAATTACCACTGTATCATAAGAGTATATAGTATTTAGAATATAATGTTATACTAAATAAAAAGGTAATACTCCTGCATTATATTTAAAAAATTTGATAATATGCATTGCAATACTAGCCACCAAATTCTCTATGAACAAGGTCGATCAATTGATTGAAGTTCATGGCGTGAAAAATGATCAGTGTACTGGCACGCAATCAACTTTGAACTCGTACTTTTCTTCATCTAATGGCTATTTGTGTGCGAACACAATCTTATTGATTCTTTTTTTGATTTCTCTTCAAAACCATCCTTTCAACCTCTACACACAAAAAAGGACCTGAAACATCATTCATTAATATTATTTATTGAGTTTTTCAAGTCAAATTCAGTTTTGCTACCAAGCAACCCTTTTTCATAAATATTTTTAAATGATTCCCTTTGTATATAAACATTTAATGCCTTAATAAGGCACAAATTTTAAATGATATAAAAAAATGAAATGGAACAGGAAATCTAAATGATATATATAACTATTAACGAATATCGTTTTGTATAATCTGAATTGCAATAATGCATTTATATTATTATTGAATCAAACGAAAATGAATTGGAACGAAAAAACTGAAAAAAAAAAAAAGAAAAATTCATCTTACAAATGATGATTCGAAGCAGATGAATCATTCAGTCGAATGATTATGCATTTAAAATTTATTAGCTACAATTTTGCCGAAAAATCATTCTATTAACAATTTCTAAAATAAACGAAATTAATTCGCATATTTAGACGTAGAGCAGCAGGTAAAATTTAAACAACGGACTTTTAGAGCTTACACAATCTAGTTGATGTATCACTGATATTTTCAATACTATCAGAGACATACTATTGACTGCCGAGTATTGATATTTGAGGCTTGTTAATTATCTTCAAAAAAAATTTACAAAATCATCTTGCTTCAGTCACTTCTCAAAAGATCAACAACAGTGACCAGCTGCAGGGTGCTTCGTTAGATAGAATTAAAAAATGATATTTATGATGCATTTGCAAAAAATTTTTAAAAAAGATGATATAAATACAATGCATCTTTCATACAAAGAAACTCATCATGATTCAAGGTGTACTGTGGTAAGTGTAATAGATTAAGTATATTAATGGAATGTATCAAATATATGCTCATTTCTTTTTTCATGTTTCATTCGGTAAATATCATTTATTGAGAGTAATTTTCATTTTTTTATTTTTTATTTTTTGATAATGAATCTTCAAAATTTTGCTTTTTAAATATATATAAATTTAAATTTTTTGATTAACAATGTTAACATTGATACTCATTGAACATTGCTCAGGCAGTTATAAAATTCACATTTTCAAATTCATACCTCTTATGACTCACTGGGTGATAATCTATTTTGTAGCACAAATATTATAACATTATGAATGCGTATCGACAATTGATACGTACAAATTTCACAACAGAATTTCTTACTAATATCTAATATTCTATGCATAGGTAACTAGGAATTATGACTAATATGTCACTTATATCAAGCTGATTCCATCAATAAGATTATTAAATTAGCAAAGCCAATTTAGTATGCGTCAATAGAGATTTAAGAGCATTGGACGTGTGATTGTAATAAATTATTATGAGATTGACTTTCTTGAACTGTCCTACTAATGAAGACCACATCACTGCAAGTGATTTTAACGCATATATATAAATGAAATTCTAGCAAATTGGCCTGATTTAAAAATCTATATTCTACTTTATTTTTTTTTAGAAAATCTTAAATCTTTTTTTTTTTTTTGTTATTAAATCTTAGAGCAGCGGCATTAAAAAAAATCATATAAATTGACCTTTGTGTGTGGTTAGTACTTGGAATTCATAATTAGAAATAATAATTTTTTTTTCAATAATTTTAAATTTTCTAAATCTTGAAAAAAAAAATTCTATATAAACCAAAAGGTAATTTGCTAATTTTTTTTTTCCATTTAATTTGTTTGAAATGAGTCATAACTATAAATATTTCAAATTCTGACTGATTCGAGTGAGTAATAGTAATTTTGAATCGATAGGACATTGAATAGTTCCAATGTATCAACTGATAAGTATTAATCATTTTGGAGAGCATTCAAGCAAATATATAGAACAAATCAAAGATTTATTTATATATATGTATTACTGCCGCAGACAAAGGGCGATTATATTTATTTCAAATTTACGATTGCACTTTTTTTTGCCGACCAATTTTTGTTCAAAATGTTCAAATTCAAAAATTTTCTGTAGAAACAATAGCTTCATAACACTAACTATCTTAAACTTGTGTAATTAAAAGCAAACCATAATTTTATTTCCTTATATTAGCGCTTAACACGCATCCTACATTAATATTATTATCAAAGTTTAATGAATTTTAAAGCGAAATTCTCTTTGCAAATACAATTTACCTGAATCTATTTTTCACGATAATTCTTAACTTTGCGATATTATCTACTAATTTGGTTTTTTTAAATACAAATTTTAGTAGATGGATCCATCAAGAGATTATTCGCTTAATGTAGAGTAAAAAGAACTCTTCAAAGGTACTTTAATTTGGTAAGCCACTTAATGATTGAACAATAAACAAGCAAAGTTGTTTAAAAAATTTTTCTTAGTTTTTGTTGTATTTTGAAACTGGTGGATAAAAATTTAATCAAGAATATATTAGATAATGAATCTCAAAAACTGCGTGAGAAAATTGCTTCATATCGAAGGCCATTGATAAAACATCTTGTGACTTTTGATTTAGATGTTTGAGATGTTTGCCGATTGTGTAATATTTATTATAACATCATTCGATTTTGCTTATCAATAAATCTTTAGATTTGAATCCTTAAAAAAATATCTACTTTTTGTACAAAAATTATGTATAAATTTTATACTTCAAACTTTTCTGAGAATAATCTTTTTTCATTATTTCACCTCGGCAACGTACAATATGTAACATGTTATTATAATTTCAATATGAAAAAAATACTATAGGTATGAAAATGCATACAAATGATATGTGTTGCAAAATATTTTTTAGTGAAAAAGGCGTGAAAAACAATTAGAAAGTCAAAATAAATAGAGAGGCAGCTAAAGAAAATCAAACAACATTTTTTTTAATGCTAAATATATTTTCTTGGCTTAAATATTATAGTTTCTTTCATGTTTCAAGAATTTAATACATTAGGTAGTCTGATCGGCAATGTAACTAAGTAATCATCATGTGACGACAAATATGTAAGTTAATCTTAATTCAAATTTTGTCTTTTAAAAATCAAAAATATTTTTTTTCCTAGCAAATTGATCTGCGTTTGATAAGCGCGTTTGTTGTTTTTTTTTTCTCGGCTCACTCCCACCACACTTTAGATTGAAGAGTAATTATTATTTTATTTAGTGAGATCTAGTTAAAAAAATATTAATACCGAAAATCGAAAATTAAAATTTATAGAAAAATTAGTGTTTGAAAAAACATTAAAATACAAAGATATCTATTTTTTAAAATATTTTTCACCCCAAATGATTTCAAATTACGATCAAGCGATTTTAAAAATATTCCGATGCCTTCTCAACATTACTTTACTATACATTTTATTTTTTCAATCCATCGTACCTGAATTTTCGTGTCTAATATACAATGTTTTTTATTTTTAAATCAATTACACAAAATTCGAATGATATAGATTTATTATCAATTTAAAAAAAAAAAACCATAATTTCTACAATACAATACAATCAACGTAAAAGACAGTTTAAAAATTTTTTTTCTAATCCTAAAATAAATGAATTAGTCAAAAAGAAATTTATTAAGATTACAACTCATATTATACTGCTAATTTCCAAAAGTTAAGTTAAAATAATAGAAATTTCAATAAAATCTTGTCAATATAATTTTTCTATATGAACTTATTATATATTAGTCTATTTAAAACATGAAAATGATATTCACTGCGAAATTCATATTGTAAAGTATGTAGTAGAAATTATTTTATAATTCGTGATTGTTAAACGAAAACATATGACTAATATAATTTAATTTGTGTTTTAAAGCATCAGAAAGGGTTGTAACAATCATTTCTCTTATTAGATCATTAGACCTTTAAAACGTGCCAGACTTATGTAAGCTTATAATAAGATTGAATTTTTCTTTTTAAAAATTCTCAATATTTAGACAAGCCAATCAAAAGTATTCTATCATGCAATTAAATAGCTTTGATGAGAAATGTAATAAATGCATTAGATTGTGCTGCAAGAAAAATTTAAACCTATTAAAACTAATCTGATTCCCATTATAAAATTTATTAAAACATTATTCAGAATTATAAATAATAAGGCTCTGACTAATAGGTTTGTTGAAGCGCAGATGAAAAATCGTAAATTAATGACAATACCACCTACACGTGCTAAAAGAGTATAATAAATTTTTTTAACACTGCAATCATTAAAGGAAAAAGATAAAAGGTGAAAAAAATTCTCGTAATTTTCTCTAATTATTTTTTGTTCAACCAAATAGCAGTCATTCGTGGTGCGTACTCGATTATATTTGAGCGCTTTGGTTTATCGATATCTTAGGCAAAGTTTATTACTATGATAAACACATATTAAATTTATAAAATAATGAAAAAATTAAGAAAAATTCTGTTTAATTCGAATTCATAAATTTATAAGCAACAAAAAAAAAAAAAAAAAAAATATAAATGAATTTAGTCACAACAGAAACATCGCTACATTTCTCTTTATAATATCATATCGAAGGACTTTTCGAAGTCACCTAATATTAATTTAAAAATGTATTGACTAATACGAACAATATAAAATCTATTATTTGGCTATTTAAAAAAAAAAAATGCTATAAAACTTGATTATAGTCTTTCAATAAAACAGCAGAAGTATACGATTCTAGAAAATTTTGATGTAAAATATTTTAAAAGTGAACCTTTGATATAAATATTATATTAGCTTTAAGAGCAAAAATCAAACTTTGTTTAATGGCAGTTGAGGAATCTAACAAATCAAAATGTGCTTTCGTCTCTCGTTTGTCGAGGCAACTGAAGGCAGCAAAAAAAAAACTATGAACAAACCTGGAAATCGAGTTATTGGCAAATTTCATTGTAAATGAACGTGCATAGGCCATAAAAATGGTACCTAATGTGTAATCTTTGGTCATTTATCAATCGGACAGCAGAATCTTTGGCAATTTAGCAATCGTGTGTGTGGCAAATGCACATACAATGTTAATTACGTAAAAATCTTTATACTCAACACATAGGACTCTATGGTTTATACTTTAAACTTTTGGCTAGAATATCATAAGATTACTAGCAAACTTGATTCGATAATATTTAAAGTAATATTTTATATAATAAATTATTATACATGATGCCATAATAAGCTATATTTTAGGTCTTTCATACATATAGACTAAAAGAGATCAAACTGCATAGTATCATCAAGCAGACATTCTGAATTAGATCAAAATTAAACAAAACAATGCAAAAACGAACGCACAACTATCAAGCACTCTTAAATGACATTTATTGCTTATTTCACCATCTAGTTTTGAGCATTAGAAAAAGCAATAAACCTTTATCGTCTCAGTTTTGAGTTTGCATAAGATTATGTGTATTTATATATTTATTAAATATATTTATATAAGTTTTTTTTTCCAAATTTGCATTCTCTAAATAATCGATGATCGCACACCAGGCCACATAGTTATTAATCTGAAACTTATGTATACTTTTACTCTTCAAGCACTTATAAAATTTTGAACAATCAAATTTATCATTTATGTAAAATTCAAATGTGCAATCTTCGAAGTTCATCACAAAACTTTTAGAATTGCCTTAACAAAAAAATCATAATTATCGGTAATTATTCAAATGATATTTAATTAATAGATATCATATAATATTGTAAAACTTATATATTTTATAAAATTCATATAAATAAGCATTTATAACAACTATGAAACAAATTATTTAACAAATCGATTCTAAATTGCATTCATCATAATTTTTTGATGAATAAATTCAGATACATTCTACTGTTGAACAAAAAAAGAAAAAAATAATAAGATTACTAACAGTAGTTTTTTAGTTTTTATATAACTGATACTTTAGTCACTAATTTTTTTTTGTAATTCCTAAGTTATTTGCTAAAATTCTTGTAAAATATTTTGCCAATATGGTTTAATATTGCGAATAGTTGTTAAGATTTTTTGTAACAGTTTTTATTGTCGACTTATTTTGGCAATAAAAAAAATTGTCAAAAAAAAAAAAAATCTCTAGTCTCAAAAGAATTTTTTTTCAGCTCTAGTTTTTAAACAAAAGCATATTACGTCATTTATTATTGTCAAAAAAATTTATAGAAAAGATAGAAGTATAGTAAAGATTTCTACCAAAAAAACTTTAGATTTGGGCCCATGTTCTCAAGTCCTAAGAATTATTTTTAGGATAAGAAAGCTACAGGTAGAAAATCCAGAAAATAGAGACTAAATCTATATGCTACTGTATGAGTGAAAGAAGCTTTTAGACATTAATTTTGCATAAAAAATATACTTGATTATCATAATATATAAATGTTTGAAGTAAGGATTTGATTCTGATTAGAATATGATTTTTTACTAAATAAGGAGAATTCAATTTTTGACTTTTAATTCTTCAAAGCATCAAATGAATAATGATTAAGACGCTTCTCTTTTCTCTTTGAAATCTCTCAGATTACCTAGTTACTTGATGCAGATGAGACTAAATATGCTAATTTATGACCACTTCCATTCTAGCTATTTAAAATGATTTGCTACTAAATCAAATAAATAATCTGTGCATATGTGCCGATTGATGACTTTTCAAATGGTCACTCATGACTAATCAGACATTTGCAGGCTACTCACTAATAACTAATACCCATTTTTTTTTTACATAATTTACGCTCTTACAGCCTACCTGTTGAGAGTTTTAATTGGCATCATAAATGAGCGACCTGATCTAAATTGTGTTTTATTGGTTATGTTATTATTACCTAGTGGACGAACCAAGGTACATGTGACTTATACAACAAATAATTCTAGTGATTTATCAATTTATAATAATTGAAAATTCTTTATTTTCTGCTACCTAATTCAGCGAAAATTCGTAAAAATTTTGATTTTTAAATCAAAAAATACAAGCCCTTATCCAGGCATTTTGGCTACCTTAACTTTTCTTTTTTTTATTTCAATCTAATGATTTTTTAGTAGAATGAAAATTTTGTATAGGATAACATAGATCACTGGAGAGACAGATATTTATTTTCTAACAAATCGATTTATGTAGTCCCTGTATATATATTCTGTACACAGAAGTCTGTATAGCTACTGAATAAGAGTCGAAAGTAGATGTAAGAGTATCCAAGTGAGTGCTTCTTGAGTAATAATTTAGTGATTTACTAGTCTGGTCAAATATTAGTGATCTTTCATTATTAGTTTAGTTCTATGTATATTTAAGTTGTTGGTCAAGTAAATATAAAAATTTTACCTTTACCTTTATGTGCACACCTTAGCAGTGTGGACATTTTTATTAATGCTTTAGGGCAATTTGCCACATATTGCAAGTTCGTCTAATCATCTTCATAATGAAATAAAAGAAAAGATTTTGTAACATTATGTACTTTTTCTCTCTCATTGCTCGTTTAAAACGTGAAAATATTATTTAGTGACTCTCTCATGCCCAATTTTCGCTTCTCCGATATTACTCCATAGGTATACAATTACCCATTGGATCGTACACTCAAATTTTGTACACATTTAAAGAAACTAAACACACAGAGAATGCAATTTATACTTTTGAAGCCATAAATCATCGCTCGGTCTCCATGCTCACCTTTCTTTTTTCATTTGCTTTTCCTTCAGAATTCTCAATTTTTGAACTTTTCAAAAACCGATCGTACTAAATCATTTCTCAAAATGCGCTCATTAATCTAGTTTGTGAATATTCTCAATGTCAAAAACAGAAAAAGAAAAAAATTCGATCGACAAAAAGTTGAAAAAAAATTTTTTACTTTGAAAATTCTGAAAAATGACCATTGAATATTTGATCAAGCACAATTTAAAAGATTATATAAATTTTAAAATCTAAACATTTTGAATTATAAGAATTTTTTTTTTACCAATAAATTTGATGAATTGCTCAAAATTGACCAAATTAGCTTGCAGCATCTTCAATTGCATACAATCAAGAAATATGTTCTAATATTTATTATAAATGTGTTTAATTAATATTGTTCACATTGCAAAGTAACTATTCCCTAATACTGTTTATCATACACACCTATTTGATAGATCTCAAGAGACTCATTAAATTAGGTATATATAAATTTTCAATGTAATAACAAACTACTATGAAACAATCTATTATATATGCGATTATCTTTATTATTTATTATCGCTTCTTTTAATAAATACTTGATTGAGAAGAATAGGTGTTATGAGTTTGATCACATACCTGGTTATTGTTAGGCATATTTTAAAATAAAATTGATAAAATAAATAAGAATTCTGAAAAGTCTTGAAATCTATGTAAATTAAAACTGAATTTCTCACAAAATCACAAGAGAAGAGAAAAATTATTTCTGGCAGAATGAACTTTGAATATATCATGTTTTTGCTTTTAAATTTTTTTGTTTAAATAAAAGTGAAATTATTTTTAAACGAATAATCATAGTATATATTTTATAAATGAAAATTTTTTTTTCAAAATTTTTAAACGATTCTTAAAGCACATAAATATTTTGGACATCAATCAAAAAGGTTACTTACAGCTATCAATGATTTTAGTAAGATAAATTCTGAAAGAAACTTTTCATCGGCTGATGAAATCAGTAAAATATGAATGAATTCTACATAAATAAGTTAAAAATTTTACGCAAACAATATTCTGTAATATATTATATATATTTAAATATATTAATTAATATATATATGAATTTTTATCGTTCTAATAATTGATTTTATTTGTAAACGATTATAGGCCGAATGAGTTGTATTTCATGATTTGAATAAAAGAAACTAATTTTTTTTAAAACTAAAAAAAAAAAATGAATTTGTTTAATAAGGTACATTTTATTTTAGTATATAATGCGAAAGTTTAAAAAAAAAACTTACTTAAAAGTTTAATTTGAAATAGATCACTAAATCAGATTCATGAGAAAAAAAATAATAAAAGAACTTGTGTAATATTGGTTTAGAGATGAATATTCAAATCACAATTTTCATAACTATCTCTGACTAGTAACTTATTTGATAATATATTCAAAATGGATGAAAATTTAAATATTACAAAATTTTCCTACTATTTCTTGTATCATTGAAATCAACTAATTTTTAATTAGCTTTCTAATACATAAAAAAATTTTTTTGTAATTAAAAATGCACAATAAACATTGAAAACTATTGTTTTAATCCCATTAAAAATCGTTTTTAGAAGTGTTCTTCAAATGTCAACTCATGTAATTTCATATTAATTTTTTCCTAGAAAAATCTGGAATTTAATTATTATTTAAAAATTATATGAATAGAACGGAAGTTAAAATTTAAGAAATTTATTTAAAACGAATTATTAAATTTTGATCTTATTGTAGGTTCTAAAAAGGTGTTTTCAAAATTGTCTATAAGACATTGTGTGTATTTGATTAAAAAAAACATGATGAGAAAATTTATTTGAAGTGCATTCGAAACCATCTGTTAAAGATCATCTACAGCGATTCAATACAAGTGTGTTTATTGTCCACTTATTATTGTTTTCTAACACTCTACTACATAGGGAACATTATGAGGCAGCAAGTGTTGTGAGATTAAAATTTGAACAACGATAATGTCTTTTTTAAAAGGCCAGAAAACTCTTCAGTTACATGGGCAGATTTTTAAAATACGAAATTTCAGATACGCCAAAAATACAATTAAAAGTAAACTTAAAATAAAAGAGAAAGTATTTGCCATTATTTTACTATTGTCTGCTAAATGACCGCTCATCTAAATAAAATATTGATGCTATAGTGGACATTTATGTGTAATCAAATTATACAAATATAGTATTTAAATATAAACCATTTAGTATGATATAATAATTTCTATGTGATAATATATACACACACACAAGCTAAAGAGTTTCAATGGTGATCTTTTATGTTCTCTTCGAAAAAAAGAATATTTAATGTTAAGTGGACGCATCAGATGAATATATTACAGCTTATTAGGCTATTGGCCTTCAAATAAATTCACATATTCTGATGTTTGATCACTCGCTCATACGGAGAAAGTAGTTAATGTCAAACAGAAAAGTGCATATGTATATGTTGATTTAATCGTTCAATAATCATCAAAAAGTGAAAAATACATGTCGTGAAAAATTAGAATCAATGACCATTATTAAAATGTATATGAAAAACAAGCCATAAAATTAAAAGGTGCAATATACCTTAAATTAGACATTATAATGTCTAATTTTCAGCATATGGTATGTTCATTTTATTTGTAATAGTGATACGATATATGCTTATATTTGATACACGTACAAAATTTAAAGAGTATGACGTTTGGAGAAAAAATAAAGCGATGCAAAATAAAGAATGAAATAAATTGTTATATACCCTCATATATTCGATCATTCTCAAAACTCAATTTTCACATAAATCGATACATTGCGACTATCATCTTATTCTCTTAATCTACCAGACCAACTATATAAATATGTAAAAGTGAAAAATAAATTTGCGCAATTTTATATCACACAGATTTAGATTAATTGATTGATTAGTTAAAGTTCGATTAAAAGAAAAAGAAAAATTTTTCTCAATACTATCATGACTTGAAAAGAGATGAAAATATGAATGATACGCCTCTTTTAATTTTTTTGCTTTCTAACACAATAATTTTATCAACATTAAGAGAATCAATACATTTCATGTATATGACCAGTTTTTGCTTAATTGAACGATTCACCTCTCCAAATAAATGTCTTCTTACCAAGAATAATCAAATTTAAATTCGAACAACACCACATAAAAAATACAATTCAAGAATATACATGAACAGTACAAACTAGGAGTTTAGCGTAACTGTAGGTATTCTCAAAAATCGAACATGGAACACAATTTTGACCGCTTCAACAATTTTGCAAAAAAGCGATGCTTATCACTTTTTCGATACGTCTCGTGCGATCTATACTCTAACATCACTGATACAGACAGGAAACAGTCTTTTTTCATTCTATCAAACAAGTATACGCAAAATTCAAGTATAAATAATTCGCTTTCTAAAATTGCATACAGCATGTGTATAGGGGATTGAGATGATAGAAATTATACGTGAGTGATGGCTTTAAGGTAGAGACAATGTTTATGTGCACATCAAATGAAATTCATTCCTGAAAATTTAGATCAAACAACTGTCACCACAAACACTTGATAGAAAACTGGTCATATACATGAAATGTATTGATTCTTTTAACGTTGATAGTAGGAATTATCGATAGAATACTTTAAACATTTCAAATAAAAAAATCTTTTTTAACCTTTATATCTCTACATATTCATTTGGA
>BLXL01012998.1:0-11884 GCA_023170135.1 Acarapis woodi | reverse complement strand
CAAAAAAATACACTTAAAAAATCTGACAACCTTACTTCGAAAAAAATTTACCTGCGCCACTAATTTAGCTTTCAATCTGGGATGAAATTGATGAATTATATTTGCATTTAAATTACCACTTGGATCAATATCACCTAATAAAATTGGATAGGCTTCGCCTGGTCCAATCATATTGGTTCCTACGTAGGTCACACCAAATCGATAGCCTGCTGGAGTGATATTACTCATATTTATAGTATGACTAATTTGAAAGTGATTGCTTAATCCTTTATTAAATATCATGCGACAACCTTCGAAATTAGTTGGAAATACATCTTTACATTGTTTATTGAATTCTTCAACAGTTCCTGGATTTCTTAAACTATTCGTTGTTGCTAACAGATCACTCGACAATTTATTAACCGACTGATCCGATTTCGACGACTGTTTATCATCTTTCATTTCACTTATTGGCGATGGCACATTTAAGGGCGGTGATGCAGTCGTTTGAGAATTACCCATTTTCTATTTGATTCGATAAGGCAATTTGAATTATAATTGATTTAAATGATTGATCTTAAATTAAAAAATAAATATTTATACCCAACTTGTTTTAAATTTTCAACAAGTTTTTATACGAACAAGAAATAGATAATAACAGACTATTTTAATAAAACAACATTATTTGGACCAAATCATTTTCCCATTTTCAAAAATCACGTTTTTTTTACTATAAAAGCTAGTCGCTTTAATTCATGATTGTAGATAGCAGCTCAAAGAAATCAACCCGCGTTCGCTTGAATTAAAATATGGTTAAAAATTTTTCAAATTTTTATTTTTTCTAAAAAAATCACATATTTGACAAATATATTTAATTTTTCTAAAAATCAAAAATAATCTAACAACAAGTAGAATTTTAATTCAAACATATATAATCAACATGCTTGTCTTGAAAAAAACTTTGAAACCTAAAATTTCCCCTTTCGGATCATCATCATTTAAAAATGAAATGTCAAATACATTCATATCGTAGTGAAAATACGCATGTGCATTTTTTGATTTTCTTACGTGTCTGAAATTTCGTAAACAAATTCTCCTTTATTTTAAATTCTTAATTATTCTCAATTGAATTCAATTTCGCAATAGAAAAACAAAAGAAAAAATAATTAGCTAGATGCTCGAGATTTGAAATGTTCAGCCAAATTTCAATGAGATTTTTTTTATTATTATTATTATTAGTATTTGCTCAATCCGTTTTTTCTGTTGAGCTTACCTTCGAATTACCTGATTCAGCCGAACAATGCTTCTATGAAGAAATTACTCGTGGTACTAAATCAACACTAGAATTTCAAGTGAGTCTTTAATTCTTTAAAAATATTTTCACATTACTTGCATTTAAATTTTTTTAAAACAAATTCTTATCATCGATTATATTTAAGTATTTATTTGCTAAACTGATGATCCTTATTAAAATACAGGTTGTCACAGGTGGTCAATATGATGTGGATATGGTATTAAAAGATCCGCGAGGACAAGTGTTATATGAGGAACAAAAGAAACAATATGATTCGCATGTATGGACAGCAGATCAGACCGGCGTATATTCATTTTGTTTTGGAAACAAATTTTCAACATTTAGTCACAAATTAATTTATTTCGACTTACAAGTCGGTGATGAAGTGCCATTATCTGGAGTACCTGAAACAGGTGCACATTTAACGGCTATGACAAAAGTAAGTTATATGTCGATCTTACAATTTCGTTTGATAACTATTTTTCTTTCTTTTTATAGGTTGAACAAAGTGTCTTCAATATCCACCAAACTTTAAACACGTTGGTCGAAAAGCAAACACATTACAAATTAAATGAAGCAACGGGTCGTAAGCGTGCTGAACATTTGAACACGCGAGTGCTTTACTGGTCAATATCTGAATCAATTTTAGTCATCATAATATCACTTGGTCAAGTATTCATTTTGAAGAACTTTTTCAGTGATAAGAAACATTCAATACGCACTTAAAGACAAATTTTAGTGACCATAAACCAAATATTGAACTTCCAATTTCATAAAAATTTAAGGTGCTCATTTATTACGTTACACATAACACCTTACCTCTATTTTTGTGTATATTTCTTGTATAACTTCATTTAATACGATCAATCGTTCTTTTTTAGGTAATTTGTTATATATTCTTTGCTCTAATTAGAATTTTTGTATTTATATTCACCTGCTTTATCAAATGATTGAATTATGAATAATTTTTATGATGATAAATCAAAGGTCAAATTTTTTATTACGTTTAAGATTTGTAAAAAATAATATCAAATAAAAAAAGAATTAGGCTCATATTTAGTTGAAATCAACTTTCTTTATGAATAGGCAAATTCAAATCAATTTTGAAATCATCGATTTGGTTAAGAACATGATCTCGGTAAAGAATAAGTCCATAATTAAATTTTTGAAAAGTGCTAAATGAAAGACCGAGTTCATTGAATACCTTACCTAGAATAATAAGTTCTCGATCTGATGAAGGAAACAATTTATGATATGATGAGCTGGCTGATTCACCTACAATTAATTCTTGGTCTAATTTTTTTCGAAGTAAGGTTGTCAGATTTTTTAAGTGTGATTCAAGAAGATCAACGAGTATGTTAAAACATTCACGATCTACCTTATGATATCCAGCATGTGTGAGAATAAGTAACATTGTTTTTTTGCAAATTTCATCGATACTTTCTTTAGTGTACTTTTGATTCGAAATCGATCTATTTGGGTACAAAATTAATTTTGGCAGCGTGAGTGATCCATCAGTCAACTTTTTTTTGATTTCTCCACTTCTCATATTTTTTAATTTATCCAAATATTTGAGCAATTCAATTGTTTGAATGAAATATGGATTACCAATACAGATTTCATCATACATAGTAATTTTATTTTGATCTATCTATTTGAAGACGAGCAATCAAGATATAAAAGAATATTTTAAAAAATAAATAAAAACACTTAGATCAATTAAAAATAAAGTTTTTTCAATTTTTGCAAATCATATACATGAGTGGTCAAATTTTGATTATTGTTTTCTGTTATTAGAAAAAAATCCCTTTCATTTGAGAAGTGTTTGGATACGATCCCTCGTTGTCTATTTCAGCAATAAACAAATTCCTAACAGCTCTATATTCCGCCTATTGGGACGTGGATTCGTTCAATTAGATGAGAGACATTTTTTGTCGGTCCTAAATTTTAAATACAAATTGATCTATTATAAATGAAATTGAGACAAAAGTTTACGAATTTCATTTATTCAAAATGGTCTTAATGACAATGATTGCTCGTCTCCATGATGGTCTTCCACTAGCAGCATCCGTACAAGATCATGATCAAGTGAGTTTCAATATTTTCTGTCGTCAAATTTTTCTTTTATTCTATTTGTTGCGTTTTTGAAATTTATTTTAATTTAACTTATCAATTACCTATTTGAATCGCACAGATTGGAAGGGCCGTTATTGAGTATCAAAATAAAGCTAAATTATTATTTCGCAAATTAAATTATGAATCTCCTAAACAGATGACTATTGCTATCGATTCATATTTTTATCAGTAAGTTTACATATTTTGACTTTATTATCGTTTTGATTAATTTTTTTTTTTTTCATTTGTAAATTTAATTGCCCTATCAAAAGTTACGTTATCAACAGCGATGTCGTCTATCTTGTTTTAACCGAAAAAAACTTTTCAAAGCGTCTAGCATTTAATTATCTAGAAGATATTCAAAATGAATTTATTAAACAATATGGTCAAAAGATTAATACAGCAAATAGGCCATATAATTTTATTGAATTCGGTAAGCCATAAGAAACAATTTTGATAAGCATTCTAGTTTTTTTTTGGCTATTTTTAAACATTTAAATTTCATTTATCTAGATGTCTACATTCAACAGGCAAAACGTTCAATAATGGATCATCGAGCTAGAAGAAATTTGAACAAATTAAACACAGAATTGCAAGATGTGCAAAGGATTATGGTACAAAACATTGATGACGTACTTCAAAGAGGTGCAGCTATTTCCGGTAATATTCGAATGAATTTTTAAAATTTATTTTCTATTCTATCGATTTCTAATCACATCAATTTTTTTTTATTATGTTGAATTGTTCGAAAAAAATTTTCGTAATATGGTCAATTTATGAATTAATTTATAAATATTATTTTTTGATGGTTGAAAAAAATAGATCTAGACAACAAAGCTAGCAATTTATCACTAATGTCTCAGAAATACCGGAAAGATACACGCTATTTAAATATAAGTTCGACCTATGCTAAAGCAGCCGCTGGTGGTATTATACTTTTAGTATTTGTTCTCTACTTCTGGATACTCTAGATTAAAACATTTGTATAGACGTTTTAATTATTTGTAAATTTTTATATTGATTAAGGGCATGATCATGCTTTTCAAGTTTTTTAATTTGATTCTTGTTATACATTTTTCGATGATCACCTTAAAAATGATAAATTTTGTTTGTTTTTTTTACATCCTATTTTAGTTATATGGATTAAGAATTGATTAAAAGTTTTAAAGTCAAGGATTTTATAGAGCGATAATACAATTTATTAAAGTTTCGATAGAATTTAAATATCGTTTCGATTTATAAATTTATGAAATGAAATTCTTAAAATTTTCTATTCTGAAAATCTAAAATTTAATATTTTAAGGATATTATGGGTAAGCATATTTCATGAATTTTGACATCCGCTAACTTTTTTCTTTTTTCTGGCATAATCATTAGTAAAATAGTTTTTTTGAAAAACCACCAAAAAAAATGTGCAAAGTGATAAAAGTGATAAAAATGATAAAGAAAAAAAATATTGAAAGATAGACTTTATTGAATTTTTGTACTTTATAATGGCTAATAAGCAATTTAAATGCATTTAGATAAGAAATTTAGCTTTTAAAATATTTAAGGTTTTTTTTTTGTTTGACATTTTTATCTGATGACGATAACCAAAAAAAAAATTTTTTTATTTTTTGAAGATTTAAAAAGTTTTCTAAAAGTTAGTCAATATAGAACTATAATTAGAAAGAAAGTCCGAATGATGAACAAACATTGACACAGGATTACCATTTGACTGAAGCGCATTTAACTGATTAAATTGTGGTAAATTTGTCAAATCGTAGCTTGAATGATTGATTTGTTTGAATGAGTTTGTTAAATTGGTAAGTCGATTAATATCCATAGGATGTACAAGTGGGTAGGGTAATGATTGAATTAGATTGAGACCTGAGTTTGTGCTATTTGTAAATTGTGAACTCGAATTCGGAATAGCAAGCTCTGATTTGCTTGATACGATTAGATTGTGTGAATTAAGAATAGACAATTTATTTGCTATCGATTTTGACTGTAAATCATTTATATCACTGACGGTCGATTGGCAACCTTCTAGGAGAGTTGAAAACATAGATTGATTTTCTAATGCACAAGGCGTCAAACTACCTGTTGTACTATTGCTTGTGCTACTTCCGTTTAAACTATTCGAACTACTGCTATGAGCATTTGAATACTGCATATTATAACAATTATTATTACTATATATATCGGCCAATCTATTCTGACAACTGTGTAACCCAGTAGCCGCATTATTCAGCTTATAATTTATTGTATTGTTCATTGCTTTAATCATATGATCTATTGAATATATTTTATCACTGCACAGTGAACTTGGACTATTTGAAGCTTTAACAGTGCAACCTAAAAAATCATTTAATCCATTCATACCATTTAGATTATTTGTACTAATCGGTTTTTCATCTGAATTATTGGTGCTTGAATTTATTAATGATAAATTAGAGTTTGACATTATTCGATTATGCTCTTTGAATGAATGTGCTTCTGCTTCAGATGCCGTCTATTTTTTTTGAAATAATTTTTTTATTGTGAGTAATTAATATCAATTAATATTATTTAATAGAAATTTGATTATATTCCCAATTTTCTACTCACTCGTCGTGTATCCATTTCCATTTTTCGAGTTCCTTTATAAAAATTAAATAAATCTTTTAATATTTTTAATAATATTTTTTATAATATTTTTAATAATATTTTTAGATAATATAATATAAAAAAATACACAATCTAAAGATTATTAATGATACTAAAACAAATTCTTACGTTTGAATTTTGTACGTCTATTCTGATACCATGTTTTTACTTGTGTTTCACTCAAATTCAAACATTTCGCAACTGCTGCCCGATCTGAAACACTTAGATATTTTTGAATTTTAAATTTTTTTTCCAAGTATGAAAGCTGAGACTATGTGAAAAAGATTTTTAAATTAATTTTTTTGAAACATAGATTCTTTTTTAAAAATTACTTGAGTAAATGCAGTTCGGCGACGTCTTAGCTTTTTGCTAATTGGACCGTTTCCTTCTATTTTTTCTTCATCTTCACTAAAGTGATTATCATTTTGTATTTCTAGATCTGAATCTATAAATTCAAGAAAAAAATTAAAATCATTAATGAATAATCTTCCAACTCAAGTTTTACGAATTCTCTTCGAGGTTATTAATTGGCTTATTAAAATTCACTCTTTGTTTCCTGTTTTAACGACACCACGTTTTAACCTTCATCAAGATACACTGAGAAATATTGCTTACATATGTATTAATAAAAAAAATTTCTCCGACACCTGAATAATTGCGAGTCTATAGGATGTACTATTCAACTTATTAGTTTCAAACTGTGAAATCGATTTCTTGAGTTCAATTTTTTTAATTATTTCACTTATTCAATGATTACTGCTGTTCATTGGGCAATCTATATTTGAGATATTCAAAAAGCTTTCCACTACTTGCCTTATATTGCAAACCCCTGTGAAGAAAGCACGTGATGATGTATGAAAATATATTTTACACTCTTAGATTTAAAAGTAGATTTTTTTAAATTTGATCAAATAATAATAGATATTTAAATAAATAAATTTCTAATATAGGTTTAAGCGACATTTTTATTTTATAAGTTATGGCAAGAAAAATCATACAAGATTATACTGAGCAAAATTTTCAAACGAAAAATATTTTATAAACATAATAGTTTATTATTAATTTTTTCACTTCTTTTGCTAAACAAACTAACATATAACAAAAATCAAAAAAAAAAGTTAGGCCTAACTTATATAGGTAAAAATTATTTAGAAGAGCTTATGTAACGCAATAAGGGCAAAAAAATACACTCACAGCATGATTTTTGATTTTAGCTCCTATAATAAATTTTATCGCACTATTACCATTGATTATTGAAACATACCCTGATAATTTGAATTCTTAATTTTATTAGTTTACAAATCAACCTGTTTCCTATCCATATTTTATTTATATTCTTGAAAAATTGTATTTTCGACAGAAAGATTTACAAGCAAAATCTTAATCATGCAAAATAATTTTTATTCACAAATGTTTGCAGATGAGTCTAAATAATATTTTTAACACCAAAAAAAAATTCAAAAACTAATAGATGAGTTTTAAAGAAAAAAAACTTTTTTTACTGTTATATAATCTAAATGTGTATATATCGTAGGGACTTTTAAAATGATAAAGAACAAAAATCGTATAAATAAACGAGTATTAAAAATCTAATTAAAAATTGAATAAGTCACCAATTAAATTGTGTAATTTTACGATTTCTGTTCATGATTGATTTAGATATCTATTAAAATAATTATTATATTATGTAGAAGAGCATGAAATCATAGTCGAAAAAAATTATTTATTTTTATTAAACTTATCATAGTTGAATTAGTGAAATTAAGCAACTATTTATTCATTTCATAATTGAATTAATTATAAATAAATAAAAAATTCTAGATCTAATCTCAATTTTGTTTGAATAACGCACACAAGTAGGATTATAAATTTACTTATTTTTTAAACAATTTTTTACCGATTCGTACAACTGCTGTATGTTAAAAAAAGGTATTAACAAATCATTTTTGATTTCATTTATAAGTAATCATTTTAATAAGAAATTAAAAGACTTTTTTGATTTTATTATCTAATAAGTGGCAAATTTAAATTTTAAACTAGTCCATACAATGTTTTTGTATACTTTATAAGATATTAGTGTGAATTCTTAAATATAAAAATTTTTTTCAATAGCAAAGTAACTGAAATGATAAACAATTTAAAATTTGTTTTTTAATTAATCACGTGACCATCAAAATAATTTTTTTTTTGATATTGAAATTTTAAAAATATTTTTTTAAATAAAATAGATATTCATGATATATGTACATTTTACTTTAATATTTTAATTTTAAATTTTAAAAAAAATCAGTTGATTATGAATGAATATTTTTTTGATTCAGATTTTTTAATACAGCCCCAAAAAAACAGTTCAAATTTGAATAAATTGAATTGTCTAATCACATATAAATTTTTTGAATAATTAAGTTTTTTAATTGTAATTTTCATGATAGGAACACATTGACTATTGAAAAAATTTTGATTAGCTTATTTTGGATCACAATTTGATTTAATTTTTCAATAAAATTTTAAATAATTCTTAATATATAAACAAATATTTAATTTATTCTTAAGAAAATCACTCAAATATTTGAAATAGTATAATATCAATTATTGATTTTTTTATTCCATAATATATTTTTACGAAATGCAGCTTGAAAATTTATTAATAAATTTTTTTTTTTTAGTCATTGATTCTTAAAAAATTAAAAAGACAAATAAATAAAAAATCTTACCGTAAGAAAAATTGACATCCATTAATCTTAAAGGACTTATGAGTGGAGAGACATTAGTTCTCAGATGTTTTTCACAAAGAATGTCCTCTATTGAAAAAGATAATTTTGTATTTTGACTCATAATTTCGAAAATTTTTAGATAAATTTTAAATAAAATCAAGTAGTATTTTCAAATTTTGAATTTCAAAATTTTTTTTTGAGATAACAATTTAAGATTTTTGTAACACGTAAATAAATTGTGTTTTTGTTTTTTTTTCGGAAGAATTTTCGAGATCACTTATGATATTAATTAGCTTTGAATACTGATAATTTATCATATTTTCCAGTTAAACCGCAAGTTTAAATTGATAATAAATAATTCATCAGTTTATTTTTTTATTTATAAAACAAATAAATTAATTTAAAATAATTTAGAGATTATTTATTAAGAAATTTGAAAATTTAAAAACATAATAGTTTAAAAAGTAATCGTCAATATCGAAAATGAAAAGAAAGAAAAAATTTTTATTCGCAATGATAATATTAAATGATCAAACTTTTATCAAAGTTGAACAGTTTTAATCTTTACAAACTTCCTTTTTGTAAATGAATACAGGTATTAACAAGCGATTGATCAACACATTTAGCAATCTATACATGATCCGCCTCTTAGGTGAATATTTTTTACGCTCTCAAGCATACGAAAATAGTATTGATGCCATTTAGATTATAAGCTGGTAGTTATTATTAACTGATTTCCAGTAAACAGTAATGTGAACAAATATAAACTATTTTAGCTGACAAAATTCGAAAATATTTTTCTATAAATTTGTTTCGTAATTTTTTGTGGCTTCTTGTTATAAGTATTAGTTTTTTTCCATTACTTTTGTGCTTTCCATAATCTAGATTCTACTTCAACATTGTTCTTATTTTGATTGAATGTTTTTGTTGCTAAAATAAATGGACTTCTTAGACAGCCTTGTTAAAAGTGGGCTAAACTCTGTTGATTTCAAAATACACAGATTCATGCCTTATTTAGCGGTCTTTGAAATTATTCAAACCACAAACTTACTATTATATTATTTTTTTGAAAGATTTTATTTAAATATTTATTCTTTATCCATAGGTAAAAAGGCATATAATTTTGATAATATTTCCAAAAAAAGCTTTGTCAGTACAACTACAAATTAATTTCGCCGCACCAATATGGAAAAGGCGTTCACATAGAAAGATCGTAAATTGAATTCGACAATGATTTTTTAATATCAAATAATATAAAAAATGTATATTTGTACAAAAAAAATTATCTTTTACTTGTTAGTCAATAATTTTTTAGATAAATTTTATCTTTTATCTCGATATTTGAAACGAATATTATATAATTTTTAGGTAGAAAAAAAAAATATAGGTCAATTTCAAAAAGAAATCTATTAAGTACAACAGCAAAGTAAAACTTAGAAATATAATAACCTATCTTGGACATTTGGCCGTAAAGATAATCTAAATCAATAGGTCAATCACGAAGAACCTACTAACAATTCTAATCTTCAAACAAAGAGATGAATTTATGTTTTTGAATTATGTTTTCGAATTTCTATTTAGTTATAAATAAATTGACTTGAGAACTTTTTTGCTTTTTATTAAATAAGGCACTTGAAAAAACAATTGAAATATTCTAATGAAAAAAATTTTGGGGGTGGAAAATAGATATATGTCCACTAAGCAAATTTTTTTCCGAAAAAACCTTGACTTAATACTACTAAACAAGACTTATAGGCATATATTCGAATTAATAACATTCAAAAATTTTTTGTAATTTTTCTGTATATTACACAAATTGATTCAAACCTCAATTCACATTAGCAAAATTATTCTAATCAATGACTTATTAAGTGAAAAATTAATAGAAATTCGAAGAAATTAATCATTTCATCATCGAAACAGATGCTGTTAAGCAAAAACAAAATCAAAAAATAAAAATAATAAATTTCTCATTTTTTATAGAACAAACTTAAATTTTACGAAAATTCTGAATGGCTTGTTAATTAAGAAAACATTTGAACTATAATCTATTAAATTTTATTTTATATAATCGATAATCAATGCATATACATTCGAATAAATTGATGCAATCATAAAAATTACAAAGAAATATTATTTTTTCTACAAAAGAAAAACTTAATATATTAAAAATTTTTCACCAACTAAATATAACGGTAAAACACGTGTAAAATTTAACATTTATCTTAATTAAAGCAATTTGTGCTTCCAGATTGCAATGATTTCATAGAAGCTCGCAAAAAACTCAATAAGCAAATTCTATTATTTAATACATAAAATAAATAAAAGTTAGATGCAAGTGGAAAAAATTTTGCAGCAGTGTTTTTTTGACGAAATTTTCAGATTATCCATTCAAAATTTTTTTAAAACAGGATCTTTGATGAACCAATAGTCTATTAAGTCTTGCTAAAAAGAATAATTTAGTATTTGAGAAAATCTAAAAATTTTTTGAAGAGCATAATGTATCAATTAAATTAATTTTACAACAATTTTCATCTTCGATTGAACTTATTGAAAGTTTTGATGTATGAAACCTCACGTTATAGAGCAGTTAATGAGTAGTCACACTACATTGAATGGGACAAATGTACTTAATTCATAAAAAATTTTGAATTAGAATTTATTTAATTTAAATGCATACTTCTATTATATGCAAGCAACTGTGCAGGATGGCAACTATTGTGCAATCACAAACTTGTTACACATATATTGTCTATGTTTAATATGTGACAGAACTGTTGCAACATGTATACTTATTATGCATTGCAAATTCATACTATAAACTGTAATAAAAAGCTATTTACATGAACGACTATTCAAAATGTTTCAAAATACATGCTTGTGAATATATCATTTAATGCATGTATAATATGTATATTAATAGTATAATGATACATACTATATTTGATTGTCGAAAACTAAACAAAACTCTTTATTTATATTAAAATGTAACTAAAACGTGAGAAAGAGCGTTTTATTCAAAGGACTTAACAAGCGATTGTAAATAAATCGATTTCTATTTAGAATTGTTCTAAATAAAGAAGCGCAAGAATATTTATTCGTAATTACATCTACCAATGATCATATAATCATTTTTTCAATTAATATTATTCAT
>BLXL01012981.1:0-14779 GCA_023170135.1 Acarapis woodi | reverse complement strand
ATCAAATTTTTTTCGTACATAATGGAAATTTTAAAGATGTCGCTTAGAATTTTGTAATTTGATTTTGTGACTTTAGTGATATTACCTAGTATCATCGCAAAAGATTTAGATTTGTTTATAATAGCTTCAAAAAAGAACGTACTAGCCCGAAAAAAAGGTATGTGGAATATTTTTCGAATTCAAAAATCAAAATTCGAATAAAAAATTTCCATTACTTTTGAGTAACAATTTAAAAAGAGATTTTTTCTTTGCAATGTTATCTTGAAACTAAATGAAATCATTAAATATAAATTATTGCAATGAACGTTTGGAATATTTGATCAAAGTATTTAAAGAGTGTAATTCAAAAATAAAGCAATAAGCTAAAGTAATTGATTCTAAAAATTGAAATCGATGCTCAAGATTAAAATAATTAAATGCGTATCAAATAAATTTGAAATTACTTCAAAAAATATTCTTTTACATTTGAAAGCGATATGAATTCGACTAGTTAGAAAGTGTTAAATTTATTTAACTGCGAAATCTTAGAGAAATATTCTATAATCAAAAATTTAAAAATGACATTTTAAATTAAATAGCTCAGTCTGTTTTCTAGCTAGCCTCATATTGGTTGAACCATGGCTCTAAAATAGGGCATATAACTAGTTGTTCAAGTTGTATGATAATTTATAGAAATTTTTATTTCAAAACAATTTCGATTGTATTTTAAATAGTTAGACATGTTTGATAGAAGATAAAAATACTGGTTGAAAAATATTCTCGAGCTTTAGATTTTCAATTTCAAAATATTTTTCAAGCATTTAAGTGGCCTATAGAGTATTTAAAAATTATCAATTAACGGTTAGAAAAAAGTTGAAAAGCATGGAAAGAAATTTAGTAAAAGCAAACACAATTCAAAATAGTTGAAATTCGTGACAAAAACGTTTGTTGCAAAATGATAAAGATAGTTAATTTGAAAACTTGAAAAATATTAAATAAATGAATATGTTTTCAAAGTCTTCAAAATTATAAAACTAAAAATGACCATTAGTATGAATTTGTGTAAAAACTAACCGCGACATAAAAATAGCTGACTTTGTTTTCAATATAATTTTAAGAAAAAATAAACATTAAATTTGAAACAAAAGAAAAAAAATTGTGGCGATGATCGTGCGTACACTTGAATAAGATTGTATACAATGTTAAAATTTTTACTTATAAAACATCTACATTTACTTTTTTTAATTCAAGAAAATATACTGATTGACCATTCGAGATGCCAAACTAAAAATCTTATTTCGTTTAAAAATTTATAAACAATACAGATTTAACCAAAAAGATACGAAAATTTTGTTAAATTTTAAGAATAAAAATTTTCTTTTTTTCGCTACTTCGGTCAAGCTAAGAAAATAAAAAACCGGAAGTGAAAAAAAAATTTACGCCAAATGCAAAATTTTTTTTCTTTTGCCTTTTTTTTCTAGTTTTTTACTTTAAAAAATAATAAACTTGAAATAGCATTTTAAACATTTACTGTTCCGACAATACCAAACTAGCGACTTTGAAACAGAATGTCTTGAATGTCTCAAAAGAATTGCTACAATAACAACAAAAAAAAAACTATTTGAGTTTGAAATGTTAGTGTCCGGAAATATTTTGCAAGTAACTTGTTTTTTAAGAAAAAAACTGTCTTAATTTAAAAGAGTAATTTTCCAAAATTTATAAGATCTCAGACTTCACAATGCTAAATTTAACATTCTTTAATCATTTATAAACCCAAAATCTTGAATTTCTCTCGATATTTTTAAAAACTAACAAAGCAAGACATGCAGATATATATTCAGCTATATCATCCTCATCACAGTCTCAGAATGAATCAGTGAAAATAAGTGTAGATACTCAGATCCAATTAGTTAGTTAGCAGATTGTATGATGATACACAAGTCAAGATAAAAAGAGAGCGAGAGTTTAGATATGTGAAGAAAAAATCAATTTTTTAAAACAACACTTTGACCAATTTTCTTTAGAATGATAAATTATGAAATCTAAATCGATAAAGTACAATCTTACTTTAGTGTAAATATACTTAAGTTATAATAAACTTCGCTGCCCTTTAAATTTTTTATATCAAAAGAAAAAACACTAAAAATTTAAATAAATGATAGAAAATTTTAGCTAGAAATTGTCAAGTACACCTTTTTCCTTTAAAGCCCCATATCAATAAAATCATGTAAATTATCAGAGCTTTAACTTCTTTTGTTAATTATTTTAAATTTATTTTGTAATGATTGAATAGAGTCGAAATTTTTACCATTATTAGGTAGTTTTTTAAAATCAAAATAACAATAATAATTTTAATTTTCACCTTCACTGACATCTAAAAAAATTTTTTTAATATTAAAATTTTTTTGTTTGCTGCTCAAATTTGGTCATTTAATTAAGTCAAAAGTAATTATTTATAATTTTATTTATTCACAAAAAATCAAAAATATATAGTCATAATTTTTTAGCAAACATCTGAAAATTGAACGGGAATAAATTCGAATATTTTTCCTTATTTTTTACTGATTCTAAAAAATTTATTTTGAAAATATACATAATTAATTTGTAAAAATTTTGTGCATTTCAGGTAAGCACTGTTTAAAAATACAATAAAATTTTTGCAAAAAATTTGAATAAAAAAAATTCATCTAAGTAAATTTCAAATCGAAATTCATAATTTGAATTCAAAATTATTATAATCAATGTTGAGTTCATGATTCATTTCTATGTTACGATGAATATTTGACGGTATTTTATCACTTAACTACGCGAAAATGTAAAAAAAAATTAGATTTAAATCTTTCAGTACAATAACACAATCATTAAAAATGATTTTTAAAATACTAATAATACTAATAACATTAATAATAATAATAATATAAATAGTACTATTAGGAAAGTGTTTGGTTGCATCGTTTAAAATTTTAAATAAAATAATTTATATAAGTCAGTTTCTGTGAATTTTCTTTATTTTTATTTTCGATTGCTTAGAAAAAATTGCACACCAGGCGGTTAAGTCTATAGAAATTGTCAATCTACTTGACAATATTATCCATTTAAATTTTAAAAATAGTTTTAATTTCATAGATTTGTATATTAAGTTTGGCGATTCAAGCAGAAGTATGTATTTTCAAAAAATAGGGTAAAAAATCATATATTAAATTAAATCTTGTGATTTGAAACAATTCCATTATGTATATTATGTAAAAAAAAAATTAACACAAACGAGGTAAATTGTTACAAACATTCAGAATTTGTGTAAATAATTTTTTACTAATTTCATTCTGTTGTCTTAACTTTATTTATGTGCATTTATTATTGGAAACGATTGATAAAAATAAATAAAATAAAAGGATCTAAAGGAATGCAAAAAAAAAAATAATAAATCAAGGTCTTATCGCATTAATGAACCTTACTCATTCTGATCAATGTTTTTCTATTCATGATCCACATCAATGAGTTCGAGTTAGATCTTTTTTATAAGCAAAATTATTTTATATGCTTATAAACAGTATTTATAACACTGCGAACCTAATGGCTATTTTTTCCATTCATCCAAAAATTTTTTTTTTTTTTGTTTTTTTACATAAATAGCTTAAATTGAAAACGAACCCATTTAATATATGATTGGAAAAAAAACACAATTTCAAATAGAAAGTTCTTGATTTTCAAAATTTCATCTTTAAATAGAAATTAAAATTAATTTTAATGAATCGAATATGTTATCCTTAAATATTTGAATTTTAATATATATGTTATATTCGTAAATATTTAGACTTTGTTTTCAAGCACGAAATATTAGAATACTCAACATGAGGGCATTGATTAAGATTCGTTTGCAGTAGTTTTTTAGACATCCTCATTACATCTACTTAGCTCTGAAGTTGATTGATCAGAGCTAAAATTATTTACGCAGTCGTATAGACTATTATTGAACAAAATAAATCTAAACAAATTAATGTAGTTACTCTAAGGATTACAGATAATTTATGTAAAGTAAATTAAATAAGACAAAAGTGGAAGAGTGAATGAATTTATTTTACTTTGCCAAAAAATACATGTGTCTTTAAATAATTTTTACCGAAGACAATTTTGTTTACTCATTTAATTAATGAATGTTAGACAAGATATCAACTTCATCCACAATACTCATTTTAGTGTAAACTAATTGTAATATTCGTCGCATAATATTTTGAGGCTTCAAAACTCAGATTAATAGAACATACGTATAATTTGAGAGTAAATAACAATACTTGTACATAAATATAAAGTCTCAAATTTTTGACATGTTATATTGCATCACTGACAAAATTCTAATGGCAAAAGAATTGACTGTCCTTATTTCAAATAAATAATAAATTTTGAAATTCATACTTTATATCTCTATTTGAGTTCAATCGACTAGTTTATGAGTTTAAACTAGTTTCGTTCGATAACTTTCTTTTGAATAGTTAAACTTTATATTTTAGTTATCGAAAAAAGATTTTCTAAATCTTCATTGTCCTTTCTTTTTGGAAATCGAATAAAGATCTGTAAGAAAAAATTGAACCAACAAAAGTGATAGATACCATTTCACATGAAGCAATCATTTAGATCTATTGAACTTTTGTCATTAAATTATGAACTGGCTTTAGATTACTTGAAATCTTAACTAAATTTTTCTCATATATCAAAATAAAGTATAAATGAAGCAAATGAAAAAACAAAATAGATTATTAATTGACTAAATTTTAGTCTTCGCAGTCGAACCTAAAATGACTCATAATATTGAATTCGAAAAACACTCTTATCACAAAAATCAATTTTTTAATTTTTTTTTATCTCTATTTTTTGTGATAAATTTTATTTCAGTTTAAAACTAGTCGAAACACTTCAAATTTGACCTGCTTGATAACGTCTCTAATTTTTTATTCGAGATTGGAATTTTTTGAAATATAAAAGATGATATTGATTCAAATCTAATTGGCCTCTACCCTCAACCTAATTTTAATAATTCATAATGTTCATTAAATGAACTTCTTCTGAAAAGTAATAAAATAGTTTAAATTAAAATTCACGATTTCAAAAAAAAACACATCGATGTTCGGTGAAAACTTATTTATTATAATTCATTAAAATTTGATGCTTTCAAAGAACTTAAAACATTTTGAAAACATATTATTTAAATGGTGTCAATGATTTTTTTGGAATGAAATCAAATTTAATTTTTAAAAGTTAATAAAATTTTCAATTTTAATAGAATTTATATTTTTGTACGATGAATTTGATTCGATAATAATGGACAATATGTCAACTGTTTTTAAAGTTAGCATGCGGTTAATTTTTAATATAAATTATATATTTTTTTGTATCATTTCACATCGTAATATAATAATTTACTGCATCAAAATTAAGGTCAATATAAATTTTATTTATGAGAAACAATTTTTTTTTCTGTAAAATGATTTTTTTTTTTCAAACTACATGATTTAAATTATAAATTTATAAATCTTAAAATTTTTGAAAGAACTTTTAGATCAAGAATTTTCTTTCAATGAAAATCTAATAACTTTTACAAGTTAAATTTTATATAATTTAAATATATTCGAAATTTTGATTCTTTTAATAAAAAATTTTTTCACATTTTAAAAATTTTGCGGCAAGATGAAATTGCTCGAAATAGCTTATTCATCAAAATAATAATAATTATTATTATAATAAAGCAGCAAGATTATTATAATTGAAATTTAATACAAAGAATTTTGCTTTTAATTTTAATATTTTTTTTTTTCTCAAATGGCATTAAAGAACTTTAACATAAGAAAACTTGTATTGCAAAAAAAAAAGATACCATTATAAGAATATTTGTATTTTTGTGTTTGAACAAAATCGATTGATTGAATTTTATTTTAGATCTTCCAAATACAAATATGATACTCAATATATATGAACTAAACAGATGCCATATTCGATTTAAGGACCTTATTAATTAACAAATAGTTATTTATGATTATTTCATAATAATTAATTAAAATCATCATCAAAATCGTTCCGAGATTTAATAATTTGTAATTAAGAGAACCATTTCCAAAGACTATTGACATTTGAAGTTCAAAAGACTTTTTATTTAAAGCTATAATCATTCATTTTTATGTAAAATTCAAAAATTTTATCTTTCGAAGAAATTACCGTGCATGGTTTTGAAAAAAAAAAAATGATTTATAGAATGATTTGACCAGATTGATGTAAATATTTCATTTTATGTAGGATGTACTAGATAAAATAATTTCAGATCATTATTAGACTTTGTGAAAAAGTAAAAAATTACACTAATAATGTATTTTTTATGAATTGTTCTTGTGTTATTGTTATGAAATGGATGATATTGCTAATCGACTAATTGTGGATGGCAATGTATATTTCAAACACGCTGAAATTTACAATACATTAGTTGTTTTCCTATCGATACATATGATTAAAAATGTTTGAACGTCCCTTTTTGATTAAATTGAACCATGATCCAGTTTTTTTTTTTTCAATTTTTTTTGTGCATCTTTTCAAAGAAATTTTTATCTTTAAATAAAATTTTATACTGTATTTTATTTTTTTTTAATAGCAATTTTAACAAAATTATCAATAGCAAGATTATTTTCTTAAATTTAGCTTTTTTACCTAATTTTCCGACCGCATTTATTATAAAAAACCATTGGTTTTTCGAATTTCAATCAAATATAGCCAGAGTTTTTTTTTTTTTAAATTTCGGACGAAAATTAAAAAAATTATGAATGATTTGCATTTGAATCTTTTTTTCAAACATTTTACTAAACGAACAAAAATTTTTTTTTGACAAGTGAAATGACTTTTTCTAGCCAATTTTCTAAGGCCTTTCGCATCCATTTGACTAAATTTTATAAAAAATCCATTAAGTTTAGTCATCATTAGATATTTAATCGTTCATTATTATATACTGACAAATTATAAAAAACAAATGCAAGCACTAGCAAAGAATTTTTAATAAAAAATTTAAGGATCGATTTATAAATCAATTCCTTATTATTTATAGAGAATAGAAACTGATTGAAACAAAAAGAAATTTACCATCAAAGCTAAGCAAATAAGTGATAAAACTTTTTTTTTGAAAGAAGATAGTTAAAAAAAAATAAAATTTAAAACTTTTTCTTTCGAATTCTAAAGAATTAATTATAATTAATTCTTGTATATTTATTAAAAGCGAAATTTATTTTCGAACTATTTTAGTTTATATAAAAGTGTTACAAATTTTCTATTTTTAAATTAATAACTTAAAATTATGATCTCTATGTTTCAAATTCGTTTTGCAAAACAAACTTTCGAATCAGAAATAAATATTTAATAGTTTTATTTTTTCTCTCTGAATGAAAAAAATTTTAATTTTACAATACGAGTATATTATCTACATTATTACGTTTCTTTTATTAATTAACTTTTTTAACTACACTCAATGGACTAATATTTCTGAATTCCGATATTAAAGAAATTATATTCTGAAAATAGTGATATTTTTTATTAAACTTACGTTTGTCAGTCAAGGGAAAAATATCTCTGCTAACTATAAAATTTTTACAAGTACTGTTAACTAAAAGCGAAATTAATTATAACAAACATTATTTAAAAATCAGATGATTCAAATTTAATCAAAAATTATAAAGAACTGACAAAATTTAAAGATTTTTAAATTATTTTCAGATTTGATGTATCTAATGTAAATATGGAATTGATTTTTTAAATTAATGTAATTTGAGAAAAAAATCATATTTAATAATCGAAAAAATTACTTGAATCATTGTCTAGTAGATAATGTCATCTAGTTTTTTAAAGCCGATGAAAATAAGAAACAAAGATCGACATTGAAAAAAAATACACTAACTTGAATTCTAATCTCTGAATAAAATAGAGAATATTATTAAACAGAAAAATGCATTTCAAATTTTTTATTAAATAAAAAAGATATAATTGTTAAAATTAAATAAAAAGATCAAAGAAAATGTCTAAATTACACACCTTTTAGTGAAAGAAATATCTATTTAGCTTGCTATTCATACTTAAAATTCTTATCTAATAAATTACACTACATTCTTTAGAGCACGATTTTGATTTTGAAGCAGAATTTAAAAAATTATTTGTTGATTTTGTTGATTCAAAAAAAATCGAATAGGTTTTTTTTCGCTATTTCGATTATGCTATTAATTCGAAATTTGCTGAAAATTTCTGTGCAGATTTATTTTTTAGAAATATCAGTCTATAAATAAATTGGAAAAAAAACTTGCGCTTTTTTCAATAAATTCTTTCAAAAAATATTGTTTAAGTGAATGAAAAAAAAACGGTAAAATAAAATCTAGGTTATTTGATAAATAAGTTGCACTCGAAATTGTAATTTTATCAGTTATGAATATATCGTGAAATTATACATAAAAATAACGCTACAAAACACATTAAATTTTATTGAGATAGAATATAGACAACGCGCATTCTTAATAAATTGAAAACGACAAAAATATGAATTACCACTATGTTTAGATAAAAATTATTACGCTAGTAGATTATGTAGACTAGCCGACGAAATATAAAACGAAATATTAATCAAGTGATAAGAAAAAGATTTTAACCCAAGATTTTTTGGTTTTATCACTGATGAGTTTGGTATAAGTAATAAAATAACGGCAATGTTGATAATGGTAATTTTGTATTTTAATTGAGACAATTGTGCGAGCCGTCAACAAATCGATGAAGTTCTTTAAGGTAATACTATTAAATCATTCGAAACATCAAATCATTACTAATAGAATGTTGAAAAAAAATAACTATAGTCTTTGAATGATAACAAAATATTTTGGGCAAGCACAATTGAAAGACTATCTGTCAGGTTTTTTCTGCAAAAATGAGTTGTATATTTTTCAAAATGATCGTTTTATCACATTGATTTTATTCAAATTTTATGTATTATGCATACACCTCTTGTTAGGCAGACTGTGAAATCAGTCGGAAACTATTAGATATCTTTTAGGAAGACTTCCGAGAAAATTTTTTTAGTGCTGAAAAAATTTTGTGAAGTCTATTGTGGCTTTCTATTTGCAAATCTTGTGTAAAATAATATTATATGAACCTAATAAAACTATACTAAATATTTACCATAAGTTTTTGGATTTTGAAAATATAAATAGGCTAATTTTCGAATTGCTACAATCTAATTTGAAATTTAAAATCATTTCAAAAATCAAAACAAAACAAAAAAAACTAAAAAGTAAAATGATTAATTCAACTTTTCAATTAGGAATAAGTTTTTCATGAATTTTTTTTCCAATATTTTTATTTCTGAGTATTTCAATTTGAAAAAAATAACGAATTTATTCAAGTAGAGTCTGAATCAGAAAAAAAATTTAGGTGAAAAAAAATTTATCAAATGACAAATAATTGTTTTTCATTTTTTTAATCATCTAATCACTTTTTATAAAAAGAAATATTTGAAGCAATCAAAAAATAAGTGTTGTTATCATTTTTGAAATTGAATTCGATTCACTTTGAGTTTGTAAATTTAGATTGAGCAAAGTGAGAATAATTTCAGTCTTGAAGCCAAAAAGCAGAACCAAGTCTGAGAAAATTTAATCTAAATGACGAATTGATTAGATTAAGAGATGTAAATAGAGTACAAATTATCAATAAAAAATTTGTCTTCATCATCTAATCATACAAAAAGATTCGAAAATGCTAATATGTTAATCTACAGGGCAATCACAATAATATAGATAAATAATATAGATAAATAATAGTGACAGGATTTCTGGTAACTCAAGCAGCGAAGTGAATCTATTGATCTAGATATTGAATATGTAAGCAATAATTTTAAAAAGACTTTAGAAAAAATGCAAAGAACAAAAAAGTAGACTATTCTCAAATGAATGAATTGATAAATTTATACATATCAAAATATAGAAAAATAGACTGTAAATATTCAAAATTAGATCTAATTATGCTCAATATTAGATGCAAATGTAAATATTCGAACTACAAGAAGATACTTTGATATTAAAATTTCTAAGCATACATGCTTCATGCGCAAAAACGAATCAAATTTAAATATTGTAAAATTTTTTATGATCAAAAGAGATATTTTTGCAACATTACCTATATATGTATGTATAAATTTAGCATTGAATTTAAGTAAAAAAATTTTATCTTCTGATTAAACGTTTTTGCTTTTTCAAAGTTATAATTTATAAATATTTCATTGAATTTTAATTATTGTGTCTAAAGTAACTCTACTTTTTTTTTAAAATGACTTAAATACTAAAATAGATAAATGAATGATTTGAATTTACTAGAAATGAAAAGCAAGTTATTTTATTTAACAAAAAATATAGTTCGAAATTTGTGTTAAAATTTTTCGGTTTTTTGAGATAAAACTAATTTAATCAAAATTTTTTTTTTTTAAATTTAGTGCAGAAAATTGCAAACATTTGTTAATTTAATTAACTGCAAATTAATTAAACTAATAGTATTATTGAAAATTATAATTTATGAAATTAATCGTGATTATTATTTGTCATCTTGACTAATATCAAGTAGTTTAAAGTCAGCCTTTTAGAATAAAAAAAAATTGTCTCTTTTGCACAGATAATCCATAATGCATTTTGTTTTTTTCTTTTTTAAGATAACTTAAATTTCAAACTAAAATCACATTAATTATTATAATCAAAAAAAAAAAAAAGTAATTTTTTCAACGAAATGAACTGAAAGGCATAAAAGAAAATTTCAATATAATTTGAAAACTATACCTATTTTTAACACAAATTGAAACTGTTAGATTTAATTTTGAAATACGAAATTTTTATTGAAATACCATTATGAAAGAATTATTGCAAAAATTACAAAATTTAGGCATGCTGTCTTCAATATTCAAGGAAAGCAAATATTTAGAAGAAATTAAGTGCCTGAAAGTAAAATTGAAAAAAATCAAAATTTGAAAAATAGAAAAAGTAAAAAAATACTGATAAAAAAAAGTTACGCAAAGGTATTTGGAAAGGCATCATTTTTTGCAGGTTCCGACAAGGGTCATTTCTTATTAACAAAATCAATCGTTTCTCAACTTATCTGTTAGCTAATCATTTTAATTATAAAAGTTAGGCTATTAAACTTTATATTACAATCAGTTTATTTTTTCATAATAGAAATTTTTATAAAACATAAAACAATGAAAGATATTTCACTCTAAAACAAACAACTAGATGCGATGGACGTAACAAAAAAATTTAAAAAAAAAATATTTAAAAAATTAATTAATATTGCTTTGTTTTTTTAAACATTGAAAAAAAAATAAAATTTTCAATGCGCACACCCAAATGTGTAATTTTAAAGTTAATCTCTCTTATTTGAAATTAGGCAAATTCTTTTTCCATAATTTGACTTTTAAAAATATTAATCAGTAAAATTTATCAGCAATGAAAATAGCCATCAGAAGAGGGTATTCATTTATGCTAATGAGATAAGAACAAATAAAAGTGCAAATATGATGTATTTGTTTAGCGAATAACAATAGTTGAAAATGTATCAATTGATGTGTCATTACATTTAAGTATATATATACTAAAAATAAAATGCCAATAGCAATAATTATAAACAAATTTATCTATTAAAATAATTCAAGATATTGTGGTCATATTTTTATAATTTGCTATATATAAAAATTGGAAAAAATAATAATTTCATCTTTAATTTTGTAGGTTAATAATAATTAAAAAAATGTCAAGTACTAAGCACAATTATTACATTCTAAGATATTAAAAACATGATTTGTTAATAAAAACTTATATATTGAAAAATAGAAAAATTTTAGATTGAAAGGATGTATAAATAAAAAAAAATGCGCAAGAATTCTAATGCAACAAATGCTTACTGTAAATTAAATTAAATGAATTTAATAATATGAATATGAATAATATAGGCATAAATATAAATAATGCAACAAAAATTAATGCTCAAAGATTCTCTAACTTCCAGGAATATGATAATAAGTGGATATTTAGGAGGAAGAAAGTGCATAATTATTAATAAGCGTCGAAAAATGACAGATGAATAAACAAAGTCTAAGCGAAAAAAGTGTAGACGAAAAAATTTTAAAATTCGATTTTTCTAAATATTTTTTTAAAATTTATATGATAAATTTATATTGCCCTTTCACTTGATGTGTTTTGAAAAATCTAATAGTAAAATATTTATTGATAATATATAGTCAAGACCAATCAGAAAATTTTTATTAATATTGATAAAAAGAAAATACTTGCAAAATGATTTGTTTGACATATAAAAGTTGTAAAACTAAGAGTCATACTTTCAAGTTAAAAATATTTATTTAATATCGGACAAACAATGATCTAATTTTTGAGAAAATAATAATCAACGATTTACTAGACACTTATAAAATTTTCAAGTAAACTTAAATTATAGTGGCATAAAATAGGAAACAATTTGTTCGCGCATTCAGGAAGATAATTTTCGGTATTTTTCTAATGTTTGCACAAAAAAATATAACCTTGCTTTGCCTTCAAAATACTTTTTTATTGCTCTTAAAATACTCAACAAAAGAATGTTTTCTGAATTTTTATCACCAGATACCAAACATCACAAAATCAATACTGAAAATTTGTGAGGCCATTGTATTCAAATTATCAATAACATCAGGCCACAAATGGGATTTTCGCTTGAAATATGTATTCATCCAAACCGAATTTTATCGAACCGATATCTTTAGATTTTGCGAAATTCGAGACAGTTAAGAATATATGTGAAGAAAAAAAACTGAAAAAATGTTGATATCAATAACTTAAGTGCAAAGCAAAAGTCGACATGAATCAATAAGAAAAAGAAGTTAAAAAATAATTTGATTTTTAGTTTTTTTATTTATAACTACTATGTTTTTAAAAGAATCTGAAAAAATTTCCAATTATATTTCATCAATTACCTATAAAAATTAATGAGTGAAAAAATGTTTGAAAGAAGAGTTGCAAAAACATAATTTTTTTGCTAAAACTGAAAAAAAATTAATGAGAAAATTATAATTTGAAAAAAAATTATCTCATACACATGTTCGTTTGGTCGAAAATTCAAACAATTGAATAGTGAAAAATCACCTGATAACTAAATTCTTGAATTTTTTTTTCATTTATAAACGATTCAGGTAATTTTAATACAATGTGTTTAAATTAAGTTAAAAAAAAAAACTTAATATGAAATCTTGAAATGAAAATAATTTATTATTAAAAATTTGATGATTTATCAAATAGCTAAATGCCTTTTTTTTTTAAATTTTTCAACTTTTAGTAATTCATCTTTTCTAATAATCTTTTTTTTTTATTTTTTTGATTAGATCTTTTTCATCGTGCTGTTCTTATGTCTGGAAGTGCATTGAGTCCGTGGGCGATATCTACAAAATCTCAGTATTACGCAAAGCAATTAGCTGAAAAACTTGGATGTGGTCGTAGTTTATCTAATTCAATAAGCCCGAATGGCAATTTGACTGAAAAAGACAAATCTAATCAACGCCTTAATTCAGTTGGAAGCATTGATTGTATGAGAGCACACAATGCTCAAACAATAAACAGTATAGATTTACAAACATCTGAACCTTTAAGATCTTCTTTCGGTCCTATAGTAGATGGCCTACTTGTTCCTATTGATCCTTCTAATCTTCTAAACACCAGTCAAAATAATCTGGGTACAGCTCTTCAATCAAATTTGTTTTCATTTACTTTCGGTTATCGATCTCAAGTAAATCAATCGCCCAATTTCAATTCATTACACCAAGTGAATAAACCATTATTATTCGGTGTGACAAGAGTAGAAACACCACCTTTTATATTCAATAAAACAGAACAAGAGAAAGGAATATCTAGTAAAAGAAAAGGAGAAATGTTAAGAACGTTGATCAGCAATATATTTAACTATTATCAGGAAGTGAGTAGAGTGATTTTTGATTTTTTTATAATGCTTCCAAATTTTCGCTTATAAATTAAATCCTTAGGTCTTGATAAAAAAAAAATTTTCGATTTTCGTTGAGAAAATTTTAAAATTTAAGATTTTTAATTCAAAATTAAAACAAAAATAAAAAAGATAAATCTTCTCACCCAATATTGATAAGAAAAATTTCACGTTTTTCACTAATACAGACTGATATTTGTTTATCTATTTCGTTTTGACTTTATTTTTACTAAATATAAGAAAAAATATATTTTCAATAATTTTTAGCTAATATTTTGTCGCTTATATTCTACAAAAAAGGCAATCTCTTTGACACTGATGAACGAATACACAGATTGGACTAATGGCAACGATCAAAATTTTATCGATTCATTTATTGATATTTTAGGTAAATTTACTATTTGAGAAAAACAAAAGTTAATACCTTTTTTAATTTATTAGGTGATGCACTTGTAGTTGCACCCTTGACAAATGCAGTAAATCTTCATCTCAAGCTTACCGGACAAAACGGAAAGCAAACAACAAGCAATTTGTTTTCCTACGTTTTTGTTTATCAGGTTAGTTTTTTTATGATATTTCAAATGATTTATTTATTAATCTAAATTAGTGGTTATATGAGTATAGGTTTACAAATAAAAAGCTTATTCTATATGTTAATGAATCTTAAAAAATCAAATTGATACAAAAAAAATTAATAATAAAATTTATCAAAGTCCATTTTAAAACTCTTTAATGCTAATTGATATCTTTTATTGATTATTAGACAAATACA
>BLXL01012980.1:0-10906 GCA_023170135.1 Acarapis woodi | reverse complement strand
TTTTTCTGTAAATATGATTTCATAAAAATCTACGATTTAGACATGACAGCGGTGTGGAAATGCTTTCGTAAGTTCATCAAATAAAAAGCACACAACGTTTATAATTTTAATTTTTCAAATAAAATAAATATGCTCAAATAATTGTATATTATTTTACAAAATTAAGCATAAAAGAATTTTTTCTTTTTTTAGATTTTATATTCTCTTTCTAATACTTATAAATCTCAAATGTGCTGCTTTAAAAATTTTGAAAAATTTAATTAAAAAATTAATCCTTACTTTATTTATAATTAATAGGATTATTTGAAAATGGTTACCACGATACTAATCCTTACCATAATTGTGTTCATGCAGCGGATGTAAGCCAGGCCATGCAGTGTTTTATTGAACAAGAAAAAATCAAACCCTATCTAACTCCGCTTGAATCAATGTGTTCTTTATTAGCCGCTGTAACACACGATTTAGACCATCCAGGTAAGATTTTAAAAAAATAAATATTATTTTTATTAAATAGATTTAAATTTTCAACAATTTTTTCTAATATTTTTTATTTTTTATCTATTTTTTAAGGTGTAAATCAGCATTTTCTTGTTGCAACTAATTCGCATTTAGCTGCGTTATATCAGGTATGCATTTTCTCACAAAAATTAATTGAAATAATAATTATTATTTTTATTAAACAATCGCATTTAATATTTTTTTTATTCTTGAAAAGAATCTTTCTGTTTTAGAATCTCATCATTGGCGTTTTGCGATGTCATGTATATACGAATCTAAAATATTCGCTCATTTTGACGCTGAACAAATGCAACTTGTCCAAAATTACATTAGTCAATTAATTTTGGCCACTGATATCACACAACAACAAACATATTTAGCACGATTTCGAACATTATTAGGTTATGGAAGACCTTATTCACAGTGCTCAACAGCTTTGCCATCTCAACATTCTTCACCTCAACATTTCATTCAGCCATCATTTGGTGCTCAACTTTTTCAATCATTCACAAGTGCCAAAACATTAACCGCTCCCACATTGACTAATAATTATTATACGGGTTCTAGCAGTCAGAGTCCAATTAGATTCGTTCGAATGCCCAATGATGGATCAAGTTTGATCGAGAGCACAGGGGCAAATTTAACATCAAGTATCATCAAAAGAACGAGTGCTTTCACAGGTAACTCTCATTTTATAATATACATTAAGAAATGTTAACGAAGCATATTAATTTATATATGAAAAAAATTTTCTGTAAGGTACAATGATGGATGCATTGAAATTGCATATCGCAAATGATGATTTCAATCGACAATCAACTGATAAATATCAGCTCGATTTGAAAAATCCGGAACATCGTTTGTTTATACTCCAAATTGCTTTGAAATGTGCAGATCTAGGTAATCCATGTAGAGTTTGGTCACTAAGCAAACAATGGACTCAACAAATCTGCGCAGAATTTTATAGACAGGGTGATTTTGAAAGAATATTAAATATGCAAGTTTCACCGTTATGCGATAAAAATAATGCATCTATTGCTCAAATACAAATAGGTAAAAAAATTTTTTGCGTTCGAAAAAATATTTGAAAATAATTTTTTTTTTGTTTCATTTAAGAATTCTTTCGAAATATCGTGTCACCTCTATTTTGTCTTTGGCATCGATTCTTGAATTCACCTCTATCACGTAGAATGATATGCAATTTGACATTTAATAATGCTCAATGGTTGAGTACACAAGGCAAAACAGTGAGCAAACGAAGACATTCGATATCAAGTTGTGAGGCCAGTGAATATGCCAAAATTCTTGATAAATTGACTGAAAATCCATTTGACGAAAACAAAACAACACCAAGAAAACAGATTACCGCTAGTTTATCAATGTCTGACTTAAATGAAGAAGATTATCCTTCAATCCAGAAATTGTTAAAGAAAAGTAAATCTGAATGGTATATACAATTTAACAAGTGGATAGCAGATCAAAAATCTTTCAGTGATTCAATTCAACTACCTCATCAACCAATAATGGTAATCAATGTGATACAACCAACAGATAATCAATCACATGGAGATGAAGATAATTTTATAAATAGTTCGTTTAGACAATATTCAAGTATTCTACAACATTCAAGTTCGTTTAGTAATCAACAAGACTCTACTACTCAGCGTTTTATTGACAGTCAAACTCAGACCATACATCCGATGTTAAGTACAAGTACTGGACGAATATCTGAAAATAAAAATAGAGGAGATTTTGAATTTTTCGCTAATACACTTCAGGCAATCTCACCGCAACTTCTTTCTACAACGGTAAATCATTTTCATTTAACAAATTCTAAAATTTAAAAATATTAGATGTAAATAGAAGCTAATAAATTTTTTTCGGTTCTCTAGGCGCATTTGAATGAACGACGAGGATCAGCACCATGTACTACAAATATCAATATTGATATTTATATGTTACTAAAAAATGCACATAAATCTGCAAGTATAAATGGTTCAAATGTGAGTAATAATACAAATTCGGTTTTATTTCCGAAAAAATTAGGCTCAAGATACTTAAGAAGATCGAGTTTTCCTGTCGCTGATTTTTCACCGAAATGCATTCAACTTACAACATCAAAAAAAAATAAGTCAAATAAAATCGTAACACTTACAAATACTGCGCTTACGCCTATCAATACAAGCCAATCAACTAGATTAGCATCTTCCAAGAATTTTAATCAACAATTCAAAGAACTAACAGTGGAAAGTATGAAACGATTAATACAAACAGGTCGACACGCGTTTAGTTTTGATTCAAGTTCTGAATGTAAGCAATCATGGTTAATAAGTAACAAGCCGAGACGTAGTTCTATACCTCAAGAGATTTTAATCGAATCGATAAGAAATTATAAATAATATATGCCCACTTAAGTTACTGTTTAATTTATCATATTAATGTTTTATTGTATTTTTTAGTGTAAAATTCAAATTTATTTAATAGAAATTTTCTTTCAAGTATGTCGTATCTAACAAATTCCAATCATCGCTCAAAAATTTTTTTTTTATAACTTTTTTTAAAATGAATGTTCATTTATTTTTGAAATTTTGGCTTGAAATTAGCCTAAATTTATTCATTTCAATTAAAATCAGAAAGAAGTAAATCATTAAATATTTTCTAAAAGACGAAACAGATCTGTTGATAAAGGACGTATGAAAATATATAAAATCAAATCATGTAAAATTAAATATGTACATATCAAATTTTTATCTATTATAAATACATAATATTTATAGCATACATTAGTCATCTTTTTTTAATTTTATCTAGACCAATTTCATGAAATATTAGTATCAGAAGTCGATAGCCCTTATCCTATTCGAATTAGATGAAAAAAAATCAATCAAAAGCGTTTTCTCTTAGTATATTTTAAAATTAAAAGGGTTAAATTTTAATTAAGAGAAATTTGAATTTAGATTATTTAAAAATTTATAGGAAAAAATCTCATTATTTTGTTATCAAGTTTTAGATATCTTAACAAAACAAAAAAAAAATTTCAAAGTTCTTTCTTCGTTTTTTGTTCATTGTATTGTAAGCTTCTTACATAATTGTAAGTCGATTTGTTGATTTTAAATGTTCGTATTTGAATCATGTTAATCAAACTTAAAACAGCAAGTAATCATAATATAAATATGTAAATATTCTAAAAAAATTTCTGAAAAACATTGTAAAAACACAATCGTTTTTTTTTTCTAATATAAAGATCAATTCCCCAACATATTACCTGTGATTTGTTGAAAATTATCGTTTTCTCTAAAAATGAATTTTTTTATATTGATTTTTATAAGTTATGTCTCTTGAGATATTTTTTATAAAATTTTCGTGTAATGCCAAATAAAAAAATTATAACTATAATCTTTTTTTTTTTCTTTATAATTTATGCTCTTATTAATTTTATTGTTGGCGCCTACATTTTTTATTATTATGTCTGCAAATATTAAAAACAAAAAAATGCTGTCAAGTAAAAATCTAAAAACTCTGGAATGAATTTTGCCTTATTTTTCGGCAAAATCTAGTTAATAAGTAATAATAAAAAAAATTATAAATTGTGTAAATTAAATTATTTTAGAGTTAAATCGAATTAGAATATCAAAAAATGATATAAAAATATTCAGAAATGTTAAAAAATTGAAATAACGAAATTATAAAGAAGTGTACATTTCGAATATACAAAATAAAATGTAGAGAAATCGATTTAAACAAACATGAAATCAATATTTCTAAGACGATAAAAATTAAATATATAAAATTTAAAATACCAATCATATTAATAAGAAACGTGTTATTTGAGAATCAAAGTCAATAAATAAATAATAAAGTACCGAAAATCATTTTTTATTAAAAAAAGAATAATTTTAATTTTGAATCGTGATAATTGCAAACTTTAATTTGATAAATTATACTTAAAAAAATTTTTACATTAAATTTTCAAATATTTTTCTTACTAGTTGTTAAAATAGCTTATTATTACGAAATGTACACATGCGCCTTTTATTCAAATTATGAACAAAATAAAAACAACAAAATCTTTATCAGGATATGTATCAATTCATTGTTTTTCTTTTAGATTATTAATTTTAAAAACTCTTAAAATTCAAAGAAATCACTTTAAATTCATATATCAAAAAAAAAAATTAGAAATTAGTGAATGTCTTATTCTAAACTTTATCTTTAAGTAAGTCGAAATTAATTTTTTGCTAAAGAAGCAACCCGATTTAACGTGCAATTATCGCATTCGAAACAGGTTTTATAAGCAAAAGTACAAACAACTATTTTTTCTTTTGCTGGATAAAATCTTGAATTAAATAGTTATGTGGTCTAGCTGTTCAACGAAAAAAATTGAAGACAATCTTGTTCGTTGCCAGAAGTTTTTCTTTAAACTTTCTCACTACGTTTTAGGCGACTTTAAAATTAATTCTCGAATCAAATTTTTTTGTTTGAGTATGTAAGTTATGTAAAAAATGAAAAATCATTGAATGTAAACGCATTCGAAGCAAGATTTAGTTCCTTTCCATTTATGGTGTAAATCAACATTTATTTAATTAATTAATCCTGTTTTAATAAATTAAAATTTTTCTGTTCACTAATTTCAACAATACTTAAGAATTTAGTTTATTGTCAACTATAATACAAATTAAATACATAATTTCCGACAATTTCAAATTATATTTCATTGACATTTATTTAAAAAATCAATATAATTACGTAATTTTAAACATTTTATTATACAAAATTTCGAAAAATGGCTAAAGATGCTCAACAAATCGCTGATATTCAATCATCAATTAGTCAAACAAATGGTAATTTAAAAAAAAAACCAATCGATCGTTGTCAGACTCAATCATTGAAAATAAAAAATAATAATTTGAGTTTGGAATCGATTGAAGAACAATTTAAAGCAGCAGTCAATGTGGTTAAAAATTTACCGAAGAATGGTTCATTTCAGCCATCGGATCAACTTAGACTTAAATTCTACGCATTTTACAAACAAGCTGTTGAAGGGCCAAATCGAACGCCTAAGCCTTCTTTTTATGAAATCGTAAATAGATATAAATGGGACAGCTGGGCTAGGGTTTGTCTTTTTTTTAAATCTTTTATCTCTAAATAAGTTTTGACTCCTTTAATTTATATGCTAATTTTTATTCATTAATTTTTTACAATTCGTATCATTTTTATTAATCTTTCTCATTTCATTGCTCATTTTTCGGTTCAAATTTGAATTTATTTTTTATTTATTTGATTCAATTTATTTGACAGCTCGGCAATATGTCAAAAGAAGAAGCGATGAAAAATTATGTTAACGAACTAAAACAGGTAAATTTGTCGAATTTTTATCAAATATATTTTATTATGTAAAAATAAATAATAAATTGAGATTTAAATTTGGATATTCATATTTAATCGAATAGTCAAACTATTGACTAGTTTATTATTAGATTAAATCAAAATATTTATAGAAGAATTTTGTTTGTTTTACAGTGATATAAATGATTGCATATAAGCTAGCCAAACTAAATTATTCAAATATCGAAATTGTTAATCAATAAGATTCAAATCTGCAATCAAATTTTTTATTAACTTTAAAATTTTTTCCTTTCATGATAACCTCATCTGAAGATTGTTGAAACAATGCCTTACAATGAAACAATTTCTGATTTTTACGATAAGTTAGGTCCATTTTTTGAATTAAAAAAAGAAAAGTCAAATAAGAGGGTGAATGGTCATACATGTCAATCAGATTTAAATGGTATCAAACAGTTTTCTAAAGATGCAAATTACAGTTCATCGAACGATTCATCTTCTGAAAGTGACGATGATTTCTCTAACACAACAGATAGTTTTCCTGTAAGCAGTTGATATATATTACAATTGTATATTTTTAATAATATATCATTTCAAAATATAATTAGATTACTGGTGAATCTAAAGTGAATTCTAGTTCAAATGAAAATGGATTCATAGTTAAAAATCAACATTTTGAAAATGAAAATAAAAATTGTTTTGAAGATTGCACAGATGTAAACTCTAAATTGCAACTTAACGATATGATTAATGCAAAAGGAATAGATGCCGATCATATGACAGGTCAAGAAAACTGTTTCGTTGATTGTATTGATAAAAATTCAATGTTGAACCCAAACGATATAATTTGTGCACGTGGTGAAATCGGTCTTTTTTCATCGAGAACGGCCATACCAACAACTTCAGAACAGTCTGGCTTAAGATCGTCTCGTCAAGCTACAAGCAAGTGTTTTTTAGTAATTTTATTCTCAATCCGCAATAATTTTTTTTAAGATTTTTGTGATTTTCCAAATTTCAAATTACAATGACTAATTCAAATTCTTTTATGATCTCACAATAGGCATTGATAATAATTTTGGATCGTTCAATGATGATGGATTATCATACTATCAAAGTATTGGAGGAAGTGGTGGTGATCGGAACTACAATAATCAACGTTCTGAGTTGAATGATATACATGAACATCTTGCATTGACAGTGCTTCGTTTGCAACAAACTGTAAAAAGTATATCTAATCGAATTGAAAATCTTGAGACTAAATTAAATGAGCGACAATCAGAAAACTCTAAGAAAGAAATTAAAAAACAACCTTGGTGGTCAAGTCGTGCCACAAAAACAACCGTACTTTTAATTCTGTGGCCGTTTGCTGCTCATTTAATTATTACTGCTATTAAAAAAAAAGTAAATAAATAATTAGCTAATTCAAATATATTGTTTTTGGGTGTTGTCTTTGTTGTTTAAATTTTATTTCTTACGAATTGATGGTGCTTAAATTCTTCGTTACAAATTTAATTCAGATGTTTAGAATTGATATATTTTTGTTAAATAATAACTTACACTTGAATTTTCAAACAATTTTGTACCTCAAAATCTTTGGTAATTAAATTTTGTATATTGAAATCATTTTTATTTTTTTCAATAAATCAATAAAATTTTGGCTAAAAAACCATTACAATACATGAAAAAGAAATTTTTAGGCATAATATTAATGTCAGATTTAAATATCCTTATGGAAGTTTGTTAATTCTTAATAAAAAAAAATTCGAAATTCCCGCTAAAAGCATCTATGTTTTAGAAACAAATTTTTTTATTCTAACATTACGTGTTTTTTTTGTCACGGATGGTTTTTCTTGGTTAATTTAAATCAGTCAGAAGAAAAATCAAAGCTTATTCATCGTATATTCAAACAATTTTATAAAGTCTAATATTCAATTTTTTGATAATGCCTCCTTGTTACTTTGTAATCCAATTCATCAGTCTCCTTGTCATCTTTAATCAAATTAATCTTTTGATAGCATCGTAAGTTTTAGTGTAGTTTTTTAAATTCATTTTATTGTGAATTAAAATTTTTCAACACATAAATTAATGTCTCTTTTATAAATCAAATTTAAATTTTGTTTATCGATGCAGAAGAGATTTCTACAAAATTCTTGGTGTAGATAAGGATGCAAATCTGAAACAAATTAAAGCCGCTTACAGATCATTAGCCAAAGATCTACATCCTGATCGGAATCCCGATGATCCTGATGCTGATCGAAAGTTCCAAGATTTAGCTGCTGCTTATGAGGTTTGTAAACTTTTACTTAATTTTATTCAAAAAATTTTATGAGTTTAGTGTTGAATATATCTTTGTTTGTCCTTCAAAAATTTAATTATTAATTAATTTATGATAGGTGCTTTCTGATAAAGAAAAGCGTCAAGCTTATGATCGGTATGGGGAAGAAGGGTTGAAGGATAACGTTGGTTTTCGTAGCAGTCAAGATATATTTGGGAGGTAATTTAGTTATTCATTATTATAATTAGTGATTAAAAATTTTCATTCCACAGTTTTTTCGGTGATTTCTTCGGTACGAATGATAATCGACCAAGGGACACACCTAGAGGCGCTAATGTTGTTGTGCCTCTTTATGTGACATTAGAAGAACTTTACAATGGTGATTTCATTGAAATATTACGAAAGAGACCTATCTACAAACCATCAGAAGGTAAATCAAAGATCAAGTTCTCAATTTTTTAAATGCAACAAAATAAATTACTTTTGTCGATCTAATATTGAAAATAGGCACGCGAAAATGTAATTGTAGGGCTGAAATGGTCACTAGATCGTTAGGGCCTGGAAGATTTCAAGTTATGCAGCAAGAAGTATGTGATGACTGTCAAATGCAATCGATTTCAATAGAAGATCGCATCTTAGAAATCGAAATTGAACGTGGTATGAAAGATGGTCATGAGCAGCGTTTTCCAGAATTAGGTGAACCCCACATTGATGGAACGCCTGGTAAGTTTTTCTTAGTGATATTAATACCTTGAAATCAGAATCTAATTAATTTTCAAATTTAAAACAATTTGCAATAGGCGATTTGGTTATAAAATTTAAGCAACAACCTCATAAAGTGTTTGAACGACGGGGTGATGATCTATACACAAATGTAACAATATCGTTGACTGATGCACTGACCGGTTTCGATATGAATATCAAACATTTGGATGGTCATTTAGTAAATATAAAGCGTGAGAAAATTACGTGGCCTGGATCAAAAATGAGAAAGCCAAATGAAGGAATGATTAATTATGAGAACAATAAAAAAATTGGTACGTTATTTATAACATTTGATGTCGATTTTCCGAAAGGTGAATTGAATGATGAAGAAAAAAAGCACATAAGAACTATTTTGAAAGAGACAGAATCGAAGACCAAGTCGTATAATGGTTTGCGAGGTTATTGAGAAAACATTTAGGATTTTAAAATATTTTTTTTTTCTTTGTTGGTTAGTCAACCCGGTTAAATAGTTTTCAACTAATTTTTTAATTAAATAATTCCGGTTTTTATAAATTTTTATATATATATTTTTTAAATTTTATTTTCGATCACAAAGCGTGTACACTCAATCTCATTTTCATTGTCCAATCATATATGATCACAATAGACATTGTAAATAGCAATACTCGATTTAAAATAAAAATATTTTCAGAGACAAAGTTTTTCTCTGATAAAATTTACATAATTTTTTACATTCTATTGAATGCATTATTCTTATTTTTAATTTTCTTATTCTAATTTGCATAATCGATGGAATAATGAAAATAACTTGCCAATTATTAAAAAAAATTTTAAAAATTAACAATTTAGTTCTTTGTCTTTTGTTTTGTAATGATCCAGAAAATATTTTGTAAGAAATAAATAATAAATGCATTAATTTTAATTAATTTCTAATGATTCTGTTGTTTAAATCCTAATGATTTATTATCGGTCAATTTACAAGGATAATTTTTTATAATTATAATTAATAAATAATAATCTTTCGAAAATTTTTAATGCAATAAATATTTAGATATTCAAATTCATTAATAAACTAGACATTTAAAATTTGAATATATTAAAATAAATAAATTCGATAAATAAACAACATCGGGATCAAAAAATAAACTATTCAAAAGTTATAAATACAAATATTTTGAAAACTCATCAATTAATGTAAGATTAATTAAGAATAATAGGAAATAAAATATTTTTAATTATTATTGTGCGGGTTTTTCGGCTCCGTGAATTTTTTCAATATTCCTTTTCCCATCGTAAAAATTACAGATAATGTAAGTGTACCTGTTCAATTATTGATAGAATTTTTTTTTAAAAAATATGCCAAAAAAAAAATTATTGAATTATTTAGAATATTAGAAAATTGTTCTTAATATTATTTATCTAATAATTATATTGAAATCATAGAAATATAACTTAAATTCGCATTTTTTTAATTGTTTATCAAAACAATATTGAAAAAAAAAAAAAAATTATTGCATGGGTAGGAGCGCTTATGAAAGTAAATATAACGAATAAAAATAATTAAAATCTGGAAAAACAATTGTTGTAAAATAAAATTTTAGAGAAATCAAAAATAAGGCGCACAACCTACCAAGTACAAAGCCTTGAGCAATTAATCGAAGATTGATAAGTTGTAAGCTCAATCGTTTAGTGGTTCCTAATTTACGGTCTTTTCTAATTTGATAAATTTTGTAACCTACGATCCCAGAAAATCCAGTTAAACCTGAATTAATAAACATGGATTTGAGGTGTTTAGATTATTATTAATTTAATTCTATTTACTTGAGATAAGAAACAAAATTAAAACTTACAAAACAACAAAAGAGGATCTTTTCTCAACCGTTGACTAAACGATTCCTGGACTATGTCCGACTGATAAATAGCTGGTCTGTTCATCGTAAAAATTGATGAATTAAATTTTAAATTTCGATTGAAATAAATTTGATTTAAATAAATAAAAAATATTCTGAACACAATGATTATAATATATTTATTATTTGCTTTTGAATCGCATATTATTCACGA
>BLXL01012979.1:0-13438 GCA_023170135.1 Acarapis woodi | reverse complement strand
ATAATTTTTTTTGAAAATTCATAACTTAAAAATTTAATAATCAAAACAAAGCACTATAAAATAATTGAGCTTGGAAATTTTTTCAAAAAAAGAAATGCAAAAGTGAACTTACTAGAAGTCAATTTCATAAACTTACGTTTCTTTTTTGTCGAGTTTGGACTGTTGGAATTATGATGATCAGGTGATGAACCATCGTGTACAACAACATTAATTAGGCCATTGCCATTGACCACTGTAGAAGAATGCATTGGATGCAAGTTGCTTGCAATATCATTTGGTGAACTAGTACTTGTAATCGAATTATTTGAAAATTGCATATGCGATGCAATTGAATGGACAGGGTGTCCTGGTATACTTCCGATAGATGGTAATCCAGAATAATAAATTGCTTGGCCGCTTGTACCATATTTAAACTCATATTTGAACTCATCATCATCTGCATTATATTTGAGTTCATCTTCATCAGGGCTGTATTTATTTGGATCGCCTTGCATGGCTTCTGATTTTTTAAAATTTAGTCAGCAACAGTGCGACTAAGAATTTTTTTACTATTATTAAAATTAAAATAATAATTGATAAGAATCATTCAAAAGTCAGCTGAATGGACTTGATGACCGGGAATGATCAAAATAAATAGATAGAATAAATTCAGGCACAAATTGAATTATGGCTCAAATCGCTAATTTTTATTATTCAAACGGATTGCACTTCTTAGATTTGGGTCAAAAATTAACACATATTAAAAAACTAGATAAATATTTACTAGGCTTTGAACTAGAATAAAACATTAAATTTATCTTGAACACATTTGATTTTATTTTGATTCAGAAAATTTTCTTGTTTACAATATTCTTCATTCATCTATGTCCAACCGATGGTTGCTTACAGATTGCTAATCATAAACCATGTGTAACCGGCATAAAAAATTACAAAAGAAGAATGCGACGCGAGCCGCTTCATTGTCAATTTACAAGTGAATAGAGTGTGTCAAAAAAAAATGTATCGCATAGAATTAAAATGGTAAACCCGAATAAACAAGAGAATACTAACGATTTGTGCACTAGGTAAGTTTGAGTTAGAGGAGGGTGCCGTTAAAAAGGGAGGTTGGAATCTTAGTTTTTCAGGTAAAAAAAAACACTCACTATACTCATTTACCTTAAGAGTATCTAAATTTGTGTTATAATATATAAGTAACTAAAAATTCTACAGGTATATTTTTATAGCTACTGTATGCCGCTCAATAAATAATTGTGTTTTTTCGTAACATCAACTTTGTCTGTAAGTAGTGATAATAGAAACGATAAGTTTAAATAAACATATAACATCAATGCTTATGTCTGTAGGCTTACGTACATGTTATATATACAATACATTTGTAAGAATGGTAATGATTTGTGCATGTAAACTGCAGAACTAATCTTGACTAATATAAATTATCTCGCAAAATTTTTTTTTCAAATTTATAGAATCTTAAAGGTTTAGAATTGTTAGTTTGGCCAATAGTAAATCTTGAATTTTTAATGGAACCGTGTGTATTAGATTTTTTAATATAGAAACAATACTTTGTTGATCATATAAATTTGAAAAAAATGCATTACCTGAAGAAAATATTAAGAATGATAATTGCTAAAATGAGCAAACCTCCTTCAATTAGACTTTTAAATTACAATCTACAATCACCATTCGACCGCTTTAAAATCGTAGTTACTAACGAAAAAGCTATCTTTATAACTGAAGAAATAAAAATTGAATCTTGAGAGAAGATGTATCAAAGAATGAATTGTCTTTTTTTGATGTCATAAATTGTCCACTAAAGTTAACTATTAGCAAATCAACTGATAATAACTATTGGTTCTAATCACTAGTCAGTCGACTATCAATGTTTTGCCATCAGTTGATCATAACTATAAAATTAAAGTTTTTGAAATCATACAATTTGGATAAATTTTAGAATACATAATAAATAAACAATTTTCTTTTTTTTTTTCATTATTATTAAATCGAGCGAATTTTTTTTTTTATTCGAAAATACTTTAAATAAAAACTAACCTTTGAAAAATTATAATTTTTAAATTTTAATTCTAACCGACTTGAAAATATTGTATGAGATAGCAACAATGAAGAACTATAAATTTATAGTCATAACCATCGTTTACTGACTTTTTTTTTTGATGTCCAATTTTAACGAATACTTTCAAACTAAAATTTAAAAAATTATTTCGATCACCTGAACAAACAGTTTTTTTTTCTAAATTTAAGATTCGAAAATCAGTTCCAATGGTATCAGTCAAGTTTATGATAATAAAGAATATATTTAATATTTTATTAATTTTTTTTCTATTTAATTATAAGATCGTTTATAGTGTGACAGCATGAAAAAGACCTATGCCGAATTAGATGGCTAAAACTTGGTGGACATTTTAAAAATATATTATCAGCCAATCGTAATTTAAACTATTAGTTTTTTGATTCAATATTACAGCTGATCAAACCTGAAAACCAAATAATACATGACGTAATTTTCTTTGAATATTATTTTTTTATTTGAAAGCCTGTTGTGAAAATTAAAGAATTTTTTTTTGTAATTTTTTTCAAAAAAAATGATATTTAAATAATTGTTTGCAAAAAGATATTTTTAGAAAATTAAGATCAAACAAGTAGCCGAGTTGAAAAAAAATTTTAAATTTTGATTTGTGAGTACATAGCAAATATTATTGAATACTGAATACTATTTAACGTATAGATATTTTTTCGAAACAAATTCGTAAATGTCAATTGATTATATCTATTCCAAATATGTATCTAATGGATTTTTTATCAAAAATAGGTTAATAAAGTAGTTATAGAACTAATTGTATGTTATTAATACTGGTCAATAGTATTAATTGATACAATAGTATACTTAAATAATGATAAAACGCTTATATAAATAAATTTAGTTCGAAACCAAATTTGATTTAAAAATAAGTATCATACAGTGGCATCATAAATCTAAAGTCTAGATGCTATCAATATTTGAGGTGTTTATTGATCGATCGATATTAAGATTTCCTAAAATTTACTCGAATTCAACAAAGTTGCATGCAATCATAAATTTATCAAGCTGCTATAATATTTAAAAAAACATCATTTCAAAGAAATAACTTATAGTTTTAGACGCTAATGCGTCTAAATTATTCTAGGTGAATCTGGGTGTTCACTTTATCTGGAAATTTGTGCACTAAGAATACACTATTTTAACTAAATATAAACTATTCACATAAGAAATGTGTATTACACATAGCCACAAAAGACAATTTCTCAACCGCTGACCACCTGTTTTTACTTCTCACCTTTTTACATTAAGCATTTATTTTTTTCTCTCCCACTGTATTTTCCATTTTAAGAAACATTGTGACTATCATGTATCTTATAATGTATGATTCATTTTTTAACTAACGAAAACTCAATAGCAAGGTCGGTAGTAATTAGCAATCCATTTAGTTTGAAATGATACTTTGATATGAAATTTATGAATGAAATTTTCTTTCAAGAGATAATCACAAAGGAATGAAATATTCATCTCAATCGTATGAAAACACTATTTCCAATTTAGTAACATTTATTTACTGAATTTATTTATGAATTTTTTATGTTTACCTATAGCTATTCTATTTATCTTTTTCTGTTTATATAATCTGTAAAATAATCTAGTAGCTCTAATTTTTTAAGTATTCTAAAATTTACGATTTTGTTTTTATTTTTAGACAAAGAAGATTTCCGCCGGAATCTAAATTAATCTTTTCAAAATTGATTTCAGTTACGAATCCCACATGTCAAATTATTTTTAAATATTCTCCAAATTAAAATTAGCTACGAATTTCGATAGTTTCGATAAGTAAATACAATTCAAAAAAATTTTGCAAATTTTAATTTTAATCTATGTATAATAAATTATCTTAAAGTTTGAATTGAATTTTTATGTGAAATTTTTAATAATAGAATTGAAATTTTAATTTTGAATTTAAAACGTGTTTTTTAATCTATGCATTGTTGATAAGCTTTTTTATTAATTATAAAAAAATATTGTTAAATATTTGAATATTTGAACTTCAAAAAAATTTTTTCTGAAAATTAAATTGCCTTAAAAATTGCAATAATACGACTATGAAAAAGTTCGTTAGAAGAAGATTTCGGGTTAGCAATAAAATTTCATTTCTTTTCACCCCCAACTTGCTAAAACGTAATGATTTGGAATAGTTGACTATTGTATGCTAAAACTCAATTGGACAGAAAAAAAACTGTTACCTACGCGTAGATAATATTTTTTATGTATACTGAATATAAATACCACATATAAAAGTTTAGCAAAATTATTTTTTGCTACACCATAGAGTATAGCTGTTTTGAAAAAAAAACTGCTCTTTTTATGGTGAAAGTAAATTCAGCTTTCAAAAAAACTGTTAAGCGTTGCATCTTGGATAGCATATATGTAATATAAGTATTTTGAATTGCAACGAATTCAATCAAGTTGAACAGACCAGATGACAGAAGATGATCAACGGTCGATACACGTGTTTGATGTCAAACCATTTTGAAATTTTAAAATGAAGATAACCGAAAAATTGAAAAAAAAAAAAATTTCTTTCAAAAAAATTTCAGTATTATTGAACAACTATTACCTGTTGCAATTTTGGCTCAAAAGGTAGCTATGCTTGTAATTTCACAAAATACTTAACAAACTGAATTAATTAAGATTCAAAATTACAATTTTGTTGCCAGTGATTTCCAATTCGAGATAAAATATAAAAAAAAAAATATTTCTTTTTGCATTTTTTTAAATTTTCTAATTTTTCTATCTTTTATAAATTTATCACACATATTTTAAATTTAGATATTCTAATGTTTAGTAATTTCAAATATGAAATAATATTTGCGTATTTTTTTTCAAAATCATGAAATCGATTGAATTAATACCTTTCAAATTTCATAATATGATATTTAAATGATATGAAATTTTAAAAGTTCTCTTCTTTTTCATATATTTAAAAGATAAAAAAAAATATCGACCATTTTCAAAATTGTTAAATCAAAACGAATTTTATAAAATAATGATATAAAAATAAATTTTCAAGGATTAAATTTTTCTTTAAAAACGATGAACTCAATTAAATACAATTTGAAAATCAATTTGAAACAAAAATAGAAAATCTGAAAATTATTTGAATAAAGTTTTTCGGGCTTGACCGATAAACTATCTTAAATGTTTATTAAACATGGAAGAAGAGAGAAAGAAAAATTTGAAAAATCAGTCACACGTGTCTTAAAAAAATCAGTTTCGTATATGTATTATGTATTTAGTCACAATATATATTGGAATTTTGAATTTTAAAAATCTTAATTCTAATTATAAATATTATGTATATTAGAGAATATTTAAATTTTACATTTGAACTCACAAAAAAATTTGTAATTTTCAAATAACAAGCAAAAAAAAAATTAATGTCTGGGTGATAGGTCAGCAAATAATTTTTGAATAACATATTAAGATAATATTCTTAAATCAGAAATCACAGTGTCCAGATGTCAAACGACGAAAAATAAAGCCATTATATAAATAAGAAAATCATTCAAATTAAATGTAAATGATGTAATGACGACGATCACATCTCGAGAATTTTCATAAAGAAAATATTAATAAAAATACACATTCAAAATCGGGAAAGAATAGTTTTGCCGAAGGTAAGGTGCAAAAAAAAAAAAGATTTTAAAAAGATTGAAAAGCACAAGTGGACATCATAAAATAATCCACTTTCCAAAGGAAAAGTCTAATTTTATATTTATTAAAAAAGCTGATTCATGAAGAAAATTATTAGATATCTTTTTTTTTTTTTAAACTAACCAAAATATAAATAAAAATGACCTTTAAAGATCTACCTGTCATTTCGACGCAGTTTACCCGGTGACCATATGGTGAGCAAAAAATCTTAGTCAAAAATAAACAGGAAAACACGGCTAACAACTGCTACTGTATTTTAAATTTAGTACGATGTACAACCATTGTCTACTATGTATTACACATTATATATCGTATTGCATCAAAAAGCTGTAAACATAATGCAGCCACAGTAGCTGTGAATCAATAATGTCAGTCCATCTAACATATTTACATTGTATCTGTTCTAATTATGTTTAAGAGGTACCTGTATTTTTAATATAGTCTATGAAACTACGACTATTGTATTTATTGAGAATGTTTTTAAAAAGAGCTTCTTAATAAGTGAACTTCATTCATAACCCACGAGCATACACATAACTTCAACAATAAAATACAATTAGTTTGTATGGTGAAATAATAGTAAATTGTGAATGCTGTAGTACTTGTTTCAAAAATGTAGTAACTTCAGTAATTAGAATAAACCTGTCAGTATTTGTTTAATACAAATAGATAGTAGAAAAAAAAACCGAATCAAGCCATCATTGCTCTAAGCTCAAATCGTCTGAATAACATTAAAGTAGGCATTATATATATTTAATGGATAACTATTTGTCCGACGGATTGCGCGTGTTTATATAATTTATACTTCTCAAAAATTAGCAAGTGATATCTTTAGTAATTAAAGTAAAAGTCTTGTAAAATGGATTGAAAATCATTTAAAAGATCATAAAACCGCCCATCTTTAAAAACTAGCTTTTAAAACAGTTTAATTCATTGCTTAATTCATTTTAAATTCGAGATATTCGTCTACTTTAGTAAATTTATTGCAAGGTTAAATGTGCTGTTTATGAAACCATATCAACGGAAGTGTTCAAAGACCGGATATGTTTTTTTTTTTTGAAAAAAAAATATAAAAGCAAAAACAAATTGCTACAAAAAGTTATTCTATGTTAAATGCATAATTCTCTTTATATTTGAGTGCGTATGAAAATCATAAACATCTTGACAATAGAAGGAAAAATTTACATTTGCTTTAAGAAGATTCAAATAAAACATTTATAAAATTTTTAGGTTTTCACTCGATTGTAAATCAACGATGAGTGTGACAATAGCTTGATATTTTTTAAATTGTTGAAAAATTATAAATCATAATTTAATTTAGGCAAATTTTGTGTTTTTATTTAAAATCGAAAATTTGAAGATGTGGATAAATTAAGAACTATATTTTAGATTTCGGTAAAATGAATAAGCTGTTTTTGATTTACATATATCTTAATGTTAATAGTTTTGAAAATGTATATTGAGCTTACAAGTTTTGCAATTAATACTGATTCAAGAAACAAAACTTTTTCTCAATCCTTAATAAAGTTAATTAAAATTTATAAAATACTCTTCTTATTTATAAAGAAAAATAAAGATAATAAAATGAATAAAATTTAATCGAATCCAGTAGAGCATAGCTACATGAGGTCAATTTGTATTGTTTCCATTGATCAAGTCATAAAGAAACTAATATGATTAAATCAATTTTATAGCTTAATAATATTAGACTAATTTAAATTGTTATAGATTTATCAAATTAAAAAATATCTTAATTAATCTTAATACAGTATAATTATATAGTAAAAAAGAATTTGGAAAAAAAAGATTGTAATGTACAAAAATGATTTAATATTTTGCAAAATATTGGAAATAATAAATAGAAATTAGACTTTACAATGAAACTATTTGAAAAAAAGAAGTGAAATTGACATGGAAGTTGAGATGATATGAATAAAGTCTCTCATCAAAAAGATAAACATTACAAAATTAATAAGATTATATAAATGCATAGTTGATCTTTTTAAAATTACACGCAAGAAATACCCAAATACCTAAAAACAAACACATTATTGATCAAGAGTAAAAACCACACATCTTTGTTACACTTGAAAAAAAATATCAATTTTTGTAAACTAGCTAACAATTCGAACATTACTTACACTTTTGTAGTGATTAATAAAAAATTCACTAAAAATACAGTAATAGAAAGTAATTAGAAATGCAAAATATATTTATCGCTTGATCAGCTGATCGAATAAGCAGACTCAACAAGTAATAGGTAGATAAGTAAGTAAAAGTGTCCTCATACCTCTGGTTGACTAATCATTTAGCAAAGTTAAAAAATGATGCGCTAAATAGTTTAAAAAAAAAAAATAGAATACCCGTTGCATTTTGATTTTTATTTATTGGTCGTTCAAGAGTGGTCCGTTCAGCTTGGCTACGAAACCATACAAACCGATGTACTTTCGAACATTTTACATTTTTACCATTCAATAGATTCATATTAGAACTACTCACAAGTAGGCATGAATGAGTTTTGTATACTTTGTCCGGTAAAGCTCGATGTTACATACTTAAATAAATTTCATGCATCCTCAATCGACACGCTGAATTAGAGACAAGTGTAAACAAAATATCATTCCTCTTGTGTTCGCCAACAAATTTAACCTCGAATCTATTTAACTACACACGTGCCAACCAAAACTAATAGGTTTTACTTCATTTATTTTTACCTGAATTTATCGTCTCTTTTAGTATGCGATAAATCAACGAAAATTTGAAAAAAGGCGAAAATAAAGGTAGATACTGTCAATCACGAATTCAAGATTCCATTCATAAGATAGTGAAAGTTAAAAAATTTCGGACTATAAATTAATAGAACAAAAAAAAATTTCTGTAATAGATGTATAGAGGAAAAGATGATTTTTATGTATTATAAGAATTTTATAGGAAAGCAAACGCATAACTATTTAGATGCAAACTTTGATGTTAAATAGGAAGAAACAAAATTCATCTCAATAAATTGACCACACACACCATAAAAATAACATCTCAACACGCTTTAGTATGTACCATTTCATTTTATTTATATAATTTAATTTCACTATTAAAATCGAAACAAAATAAATTATGAGTCGAAACTTAATAATTTATTAATTTTCGAATATTTTTAAAAGAAATTAATACTTTTTGTTAAAATATTAAAATTATAAGTTTGTTAATAAAAAATATGTTTTATATTTAAAATAAAATTTAAAAAAATAATTATCTTATAAATAGAATTTATGCAAATTTTAACTCATCGAATAGATTTTTTCATTAATCAATCATTTAATCTTATTAAATAAATAGAAATTTAGGTAAATTACAAAATATTTTTTTATATTCCTCAGGTAAATTCGATACGAATCGAAGTCAAAGTGTTAATTATTCTGCTCACAATTTCTAATTTTGATTCAGAATTTAGAGTTCATTCTGATTATTTGACAATGATAAAAAAAAAAAATTTTTCTCTTGATTCGAAATTATATTTTTTAAATGTCGATAAAGTAGAAAATAAGGATTAAATTTTATAAAAAAATTATTTTTCAGAAAGTCTGTCCTATAATTGTCACGAAAAAATTTTTAAATCAAAAACGTTATATAATTTTTGCATTTATTCATACAATACTTTTCATAAATTTTTTTTCAAATAAATCAGATAAATAATTATCACTCTGATCAAATGACCTTGAGTTTTAATTTTTATAACTTGTTCATACAACAGAAATCAAAATAAATTAAGGGTTATCTTTATAAAATGCTTGTCAGATTTGTTATTTAGATAAAAAATTTGTCGCTTTTTATTTAGTTATTATAAACTGATTTAAATAATAAAATTACAAAATATAACCATTCAAGTTTATAATTTAGACTTAAATAGATAGTGCCTATTCAAAAAATTTTAAAGTATTTTTTATTAGAAAACATCTTATTTTTTTTTCGCATGAAATTCACCCAAAAAACCATTCACTATTTTTGAAACATTTCAGATTTGAGAAAAAGATATTGAGAAAAAAAAAGTCGCATAGTGTACTTTAGTGAGGATTGTGTTATGTCAAATTTCGGAATATACAGTAATATATTTCTTTTTTTATTTTCTTAAAATAAATTGAAAAGCTTGAAAGAAAAAAATTACAGAACAAAAAATTCAAAAAAATATAAAAAAAATACAATTCCATCAAAATGATGAAGATCATCTAATGTTTTCATTGTTGTTGATAACCTGTTTACAACCTCGATCAAATACTAATATTCTTAAAATATATTCTAAACTGCTTCTTTTAATAAATTATTTTCTCAATTAAGGAAACTGCAAGTTTTCTTACAAGTCACTCTATATAAAATATAATACTAATATAAGTATAGGTAATACCTATAAGTATGATATATTGACAAAATCACCTGGAAATTGAATCAAAAATATACTACAGCAAATTTAAACGAAATTCAAGTTCAAGCATTTTGAAACAAAACAAAAAAGAGAAATCAAAACTTTTTTTTTATTGTTATACACAAGATAGACGTTCTCTAGATTGCCAGCCGTAGATTGCCAGAAACTTGAATACAATTCAGTGAGAAAGAAACTAATTTCTTGATTACATAGCAACATAAATATATATTCAAAAGCGAATACCTTCAAATATTTCGAGGAGGACAATATTACTAATAAGTGAGCTCAATCAGAATTTTCAATTAGATAGCATTCTATTAATTAGAATTTCACTAATATAATAAACTAAATTCATTGTAATAATCTATTCGACTAAAAATCTATCTTTAAAAATTAATTTCTTTAGTTCTTGATGTTACAATTAGTTTATCAACGTCAAGAAAAAAATCGCTAAAAATTTGCTTCTATATTTAGAAAAAAAAATCTTTATCGATTCCTACTAATTTTTTTCCTTCCAAACAATTTTCAATTTCAATTTTCAATTCATTTTTTATTTATCTATTTGGCAATTATTTGAATTCCACTAAGATATTTCAAATTTTAAAATTCAAGGTCACCATTAGGAGAACTACTGCAACATATTCTTTTTCTTAATTTCCTGGTTCGAAATTACATTAAAAATATCTGAAATTTTATTGATTCTCACTTTTTCTACTAATATAAAAATTTATTAAGAACGATGCCAAGTTATTATTTATTTAATCGAAAAAATGGCAACTAAAATTTCTTGATTATTTTTTCTAATCAATTCGAAGGATTATTAATATTATGTAATTAATTTTAGAGTGTACAAAAAATGTTATTTTTATTAAACTAGGCTAGTTTAAGCATCATTTTAAAAAATTAAAAGTGAAGGAAATATAATTTTCGATAATTTCAAAAAAAAAAAAAACGAAAAAAATTACGATATCAAACCATTTGTGGATATTTACAAGATTGAATAAATTAAATTTTCAATTGAATTGATAATCAAGTCAAGTGTAAAATATGCTCAAAAAGAGGTGCCTTTAAAATCAAAATGTCTTTGTTTTCGAAAAAAAATTTCAATAAAATTAGTATCAATTATAAATCGATCATTTGATATTAAAAAAGTAATCATGTAACTTCATGGAGAACAATTTCCTTTCTAAACCGATATCTTTATACAACATTTCAATAAAGTAATAAATGCTACAATTTGCGAACTTCAAATTTAATTAGTCATTTTATTCATTCACGAATGTTTTCGAGAACTAATAATTTGATATGCTTTGTCCTTTTTTTTGAGGTATTATAAAGACTGACGTTTGTCTTTTTAATTTTGAGTTTCTATTTACAAACAGAAGCTTAAACTGGGTAAATTTTTAAATATTAATCATAATTCGAAATATACAAATTAATCTTGTTTCAAGTACTTTTCAAAAATTTTCAATGTTAAGTTAAAAATTATGTGGAAAATTTTTTAAACTTATAGATTCGGAAATAGAGTACCAATTATAAATCTTGATAGTTTTGTTGTTTTAAGAATGAACAATTATAATTGTTCAATAATTATTGAATTCTAATTTTTTTTATCGAATTTTCTCTTTCTTGACTAATTTGCACAATGAATTTTAATCCTAAAAAACCCAAAACAATTTAAACACAATCATGAAAACAAATGAGTAGTATTTAATGATATGGCATTAAAAAAAAGCAATTATCGTTAGCTTCTGATTTTTCATCCTAAAAAAATATATAGAAATTGAATTCGAAAAATTCAAACAATTTCTACCACAAATAATCACTGGTAATGTGACATTTAGTAAAAAATTTATACATTTTAGGTATCCTTTTATTTTTTTTTAGTCAATTTAATTTATTCATTTTTTTCAAAAGCCAAATTAGGAAATAAAATTCTAAAATCACAAATTCATCAAAATTTTGAAAAATAAAATGTTTTCTATAAACCAAAAAGCATACTTAAAAAAATTTTAACTTTTTTTTTCAAATATTCTTGAGCACGAAACCAACATTTTACTATTTGTGGATATAAAATTTAAGCTAGATAANNAAAAAAAGAGAAATAAAAGGTGTATGAAATAATCAATAAATTACAAAATCAATATTGGTCAATTTATAAAATAATGATCAGAATAATTCAGTAATTATTACTAATTATATTTATTATTTTTTCGTTTCCGAAACCAACATTTTACTATTTGTGGATATAAAATTTAAGCTAGATAAAAATAAATGGCGTATGAAATGTATTCAGAAATTATTTTTTTTTTTTTGACAATTTTCGAATATTAATTTTGTAAATAATAGATAAGGTTTAGTAAACATTAGGCATATCTAGTATATTTCTAATTTCCTAATATACAAGGTCTGTTTTTTTCACTGATTTTATAAGCTATTTCAACAATATTTTAAATCATCTTAAAAGTAGCTGTTTTATGCTTTAAAATATTAAAAATAAAACATAATGTAAAACAATTATTATTTTGTGCTAAATGAATTATCAATAATCAGTTGGAAAATCAGATTCGATAAATTATCAATCTTGAAATTTAAATGAGAAGCTAAATTCTTGGCAAAATTTTCATTAATGCAAAGTTCTTTTATAAAGAAAATTTCAAAAAACCGATATTAGAAAAATTACTTGATTAATTAATTTGATAGTTCGATAATTTGAGCTTTTCATAAAAATTCGTTTAAATGAAAATAAGGAAATGAATTCTGTTTAAAAAATTTAAAGAAAAGTTAATGGTCAAATGTCAAGAAGACATCAAAAATATGAAGAAATATATTTCAAATGCATATACTATTATGCATTCTATAAATGACATCACTGTAACTGATAGAATTTTAATTTTTAATAATTTTGCTTAATTGCCTAATTTATAAATCAACTTTTTTGTTTGCTTAATAAAGTAAAGTTCATATTTTATTTTCGGCAATCGAAAAATTTCAATGAATATTATATTGAAACTGTTGCTTAATTAAGTAAAAAAAAAAAGAGAAATAAAAGGTGTATGAAATAATCAATAAATTACAAAATCAATATTGGTCAATTTATAAAATAATGATCAGAATAATTCAGTAATTATTACTAATTATATTTATTATTTTTTCGTTTCCGAAACCAACATTTTACTATTTGTGGATATAAAATTTAAGCTAGATAAAAATAAATGGCGTATGAAATGTATTCAGAAATTATTTTTTTTTTTTTGACAATTTTC
>BLXL01012973.1:0-11630 GCA_023170135.1 Acarapis woodi | reverse complement strand
GTAATAATAGTAAAAAACGGCTTTTTATCTAAAACTAGAAAAAAGAGTGGCCTTAGCACTGAATAGATTTTCTTTTGTTGAATTTTCTCTTATGATAAAAAAGATCTCTTTAAAAATTGATCATTGTCGAACAAGGCCAAATTTTTCAAATATGTGCAAGAGTTATTTACTTATCTTTTAACAAACTTAATTATACTAACTGATTCAATAAACTTGTTCAATATATTTATCATAGCTGAAAATAAAGTATATCAAACCGATAAAAAGTTTCAAAACATAAATGAAATAAATAAAACTTCTCTCTAAGTATACAAGAAAGATCTAAAAAAGCATGTAAAAAATGTGATTTTTAAATCAAGTGTCATCACAAGTTTGTAAATCTTTGGTTATTTTTTGTTCGAAATAATTGTGAGTTAATTTCAAAACCTAATATAATTATAATTTTTTAATATTATTTCAATTTGTATCAAATTTGTCTTATTTCCATTATACTTATAAAGAGTTTAATAATTGCAGATTTGACTATTTTAGAGTGATATTATTCTTTTTTCCCGTTTAAAACATGTTCATAATAAAAAATTTGCAAAAACTTTTGTTCATAAGTACTTATTATTAAAAATATTTCTTTTTTTTTAAATATTACATATTTCTAAATATTTTACACCTTTATATAAATTATCTTCAAAAGTATTTTACAATTAAGGAAAAATTATTCAATTATTACAGTATCACAGAACCATTATTGCGCATAGAAATATAATTGTAGAAAATATAATAAAATATGTCACTTGAATAATTTTTGCTAATTATTAATTTTAATGAATTATTGATGATTAGAAAAGCTAATAAATTATAAAATTATTAAATATATTCTCACATTAATTATTACGTCCTGTAATACACTTACTAATTTTTTTGTTGCTATTTTAACGAAAAAAAAATGAAACATTTGAAGTTTAATTTCTCACTCAATTTTGGCGAAAAAAAACAACTTCTTAGCCAAAAAATGTCGATTTATGCTAAATAGATAATTATAAATATCTGAATTTAAATATTAATTGTTAAAAATTTTTAAAATATTTATTTATTCAAAATTAATCATCATATCACAATTTAAATAATATCTAATAAATTTCAATAATAATCAAAAAGTGAATCGCTTAATTTTTTTTCAAAATTCTCCTAGACCCTAGCACCATGTTTTCAAAAAGTGTTTTCACTTTTAATTATTAAATTTTGTTCTATGATTTTCACAATGACATCAGATATTATTTGAAAATTTTTTGCAAGTAAAAAAATTCTTATCGATTCATTATTTTTATAAAATAAATTTCATATTTAATAAATTTCTTTCAAAGTTTTGAAATTGCCTTTAGATTTTGAATTGCATATCAATTTTTTACGTATTTTATAAATTATTTGAAAGAATCTAATAAGTGATACATATTGATCATCTGTCATTCATCGGTCATAAATTTTATTGATTCAATTCATTTTGAAAATACATTCAATAAGAGTATTAGAATCCAAATAATAAGCTAAATGATATTCCCTTATACATTTAGCTGTAACTAATAAATAACTTGTTCTTTATAATTTTTTAAGTAAAATTTATCTAGTTCGAAATTTTAAATAACTTTATTTATTATAATAATTATTTTTATTGACCGAAACAGAACATATTTATCGTATTTGTATTTATATCTTTTATTTTTTATCAAATCCAAAAATTATCTGCTTCCAAAAATTTCAATATTTTTGTTTAATTACCAAAAATCATTGTTTTATCAAAAAATTTATTTCAAGTTGTAGATAAAAGAAAAAAATATAATCGAATTTATATCAATTTCATTTGACGTTCAAAAAAGAAACAATTTGAAATTTTTATATTATTTTAATTGGAGTTTTGAATTTTGGGACAAAATTTTATAGATTTGTAATATTATTTAGAATGGAGTAGAAAGTATTAAATTCATATTAGAATGATCAGAATAGGTGTTTTTTGTAAATTAATAAAAATGAACATTTTCGAGTATTATAATTATTCGAAAGTCCATCGAAATAAATCATGAGAAATTGTAATAAGATTATTGAATTGATGAGAATTGATGATAGTAGAATTAGATATACAAAATTAAATAGTGTATACAAGATGTGTTCATGACACTTAAAAATTGAAGGTTCATTGCATTTTCGTATTTCCTCACAAAAAAAATTATAATTCAATAGATATATACAAAAAAAAACTATTTAGGAATATTCGCAAAGAAAAAAGATGTAAAATAAATAAGGAAAATCATCTAATATTTTGATACAATTTATAATTTTCTTCTAGTTGAAATGATCATCACCCTGAATTTAGAATTTTTTTTTGAAGAAAATATTTTTGTTTGTTCATTTCATGAATTTCAATTGAAAATCAGTAGCTGTTCTAATAAGTTTATCTTTTGATTGTGCAATATGTATGCTGTATACACAAGAAGATCTAATCACAGCTTATCAGTTATCTACAAATTGAAGAAAAGCAGGTCTATCAGCATATATAAATATTAATGTAATAAATAAAGATAGACAGTCGACAATTGAAAAAAGCTCAAATAAAATCTAATGATTAATAAATTGCTATAATTTTTAGCCTATTCTTACTATAACCAAAAATTTAACTCCCAAGTTTAGACATTGAAGTTCAACAAAATTTGAACTCTCTACATAAAAGTGCACACCACAATAGACGAGCATGCCATACTTCCAAAGCACACAGAGTGCAGTTTCCATTTAATGAAATATTTAAAAACACTCTCTCACTAGTTCAATAAACTGCATCTCAAGATAGGAAAGTTCAACTGTTTCTATCACAAAATAGGGTGCTGCCATCACTGACTCTTTTGGCGGATCTTGTACTGTGTGTCTTACCATCAGTCGGTGAACAGTTGCCTGTCTGGTGTGGTGTGCTTTCTTTTTTTATCAAAACAAAATTTTCACTTTTCTCAAATACATGATGATTATATTGGAAAAGTAAATTATTGCATCATATATTGTTCAAAAAAAAAAATATATATTATTTTGTTCATCTTATGTTTTAAGTAAGTTTTTATAATAGCCGTGTATTTTTGTGAAATATGCAAATTTTCTTAAAATGTCAATTAAAATTCATTTCAAAAACTATACTGTGCAACTTTATATATTTTATGACTTATTATTAGCGACTGTGCGCAATCGAATTGATACAATGATTTGCTACCCTTCATTTGCATCAACTATTTAAATATGAAGTTTACGGACGAATACACAAATATCGTTATTTACAAAAGCTTCTATCTAATTTAACCTATCAATAAGTTCAACTTGAATAAATCAACCTTAATAAGTCTTTTTGTTATCTTAAAGTTTTCTCATAATTTTTTTTTTTGAATTGTGCATGTTAAATTAGAAATAGAATTTTTTCGAAGACTGTCTGGATTTTAAAAACTGTTGCTTACGCTTCGAAAATTTTTTTTCAAAGAAAAATTAAAAAAAAATATTTTTGTATTTTTCAAACTCATGAATTTTCATTTTCTATTGTTGCTGAAGAAAGTTTCTCTTGACTTAAAATTCATTAAACATCTAATATGATATTTTACAAGTTGAGTGATTAATTTTTGAAAAATCAAGATACTTAAGGTAAACTAAATACGTGATAATTCTATAATTTTTTTAATTTTAAACTGATTTTACTTATTTATCTTTATCATGAAAATTTTTACTCTAAAATCAAATTTTCGATGACATAGTCTGTATGTTTAAAAGAGTTTAAATCTGACAAACAAGCCTAAATAAATAGGTCTACTTTTTGAGTACAATGCAGATTAGTCTTCATAAATCACAAGTGAAATATTAAATTTTATTCTTTATATATATTTTTGTTTATTTAAACAAAAACAAATTCAAGATAATTTCAAAAATTTCACATTCATATATTCAATATTTATATTTATTTCATTATTTACCATAAATTTACTTTTGTATATTTATATATTTTAATTATTATAAAAATATATATATTGACCATTCCGCTTTGTTTTCATTCAAATGAATATTTTTTTTTAACTAAGAGATTTTTTAATATCTAAGTCTTAATTAAAATCGAATTAAAATAAGCGGAAATTACTTCTAATAATTTTTTTCGAAATATCATTTGATTTTCAAGCTACTAAAATTGCCTTCTTTTTGAATATTCTATTTATAAATTTTTTTCAAATCTTTTCGGACAAAAACAATTGGCATTTAGGATTTTAAATTTTAATTACTTTTATTTGAGACTTAACAATACAGATTAAACTTTATGAAAAGAGTTGACTTTAATCAATTGACAGTCTTTTTATTTAATCGAATAGTTAAAAAAAATTTTTTTTACAAATAAACTTATTAGTCATCAAATTTAAAATACAGTCAATCAATAACATTTAAATATCTAATATATTTGAAAAATCATTATTCTTCTCAGCAGATTAAAAAAAAAACTCAAAAATTTTTAATAAACATTGATTCTTTGTAGATTTAATTGATTGAAAAATTTTATTTTTACTATGTATCATTTTATTTGCAAAAATGCACAATAATTTAACGGAATGATTTAAGAATTTTAAAATCACATAAAATCTTTTCACTTTTTCCTTGTTTTTACTTATTAATTGCCTTTCAACAAATTGAAATTTAATAAGTTTAAAAAAAAATTCAGTAAATGCCTGAAAATTCATGAATTTGAATTTGAATTTGAAGTTTTTTAGGTGATAAATCACTTAAATATGAATGTACATCATACAATTATTTTTATGGATTTTTGATATAATTTTGAATTGATAGATAATAAATTTAAATTTTTTATTGTTATCAATAAACAAATAGTGAAAGAAAAGTCCAGTAAGTATTTGAATTTTTTTGAATAATGCCCACACTTATATATAATTTAATAATTTTGTGATAAATATTCAATTAAAATTTAATAAAACTTTGAAAACAATTAAACTCTTGAACATAAGCATATGAATAGTTGAAAAAATTATTTATTTTAATTTTGGCATTTTTTTATCTATTTTTAAAACTGACCAACAAGTCTTATATTTATTTTTCAGTTTATTTTTTATATATACTTTAAATAAGGCAAATAAAAATTCTAAACAAATAATCGATTATCAAGCATTGATTAAACTAATTTTTCTTGTTGCTAATTCTGCATGGTCTACGTGTTTTAGCATTCATATCCAGGTAATTTTATGAGTGAAATCTATTGTTTGACACACAAAGCTGTTTTTCAAACTAAAAAGATATCAATATATTTCTTGACAAAAAAGTGTATTTGTCTATTTACCAAATAGATTTAATATTTAATCACATAATTACATAAATATTGTCGGATTAATCAATTTATTGATTTGCAATGAATTCGAAATTTATTGAGTGAATATAAATTTCTTATACATTCTCAAAGCCCAGATATAATACAGGTGCGTATTTTAGACGAGTAATTTCAAAAAAAATTTGTAAAATTTTAAGATTTTTTAATTAATGATGATTGATTAAACGATATTAAATAGTAATTGAATTTTATTGATTCTAAATAAATTTAATTTTATTATGCAAATTGAAAACATTCTCCTATAATTAGCAAAAATAACCCTAAATTGTCTATTCAAAATATCATCTTCCTGTAGAAAATTAATTTTAAATTAAAAATTTTTTATTTTTATACATCACACGTTTTTTTGTAATAATCAGGTGAATTTTTTGAACATAAATTTTATAAGCAAAATATTGTTTAAAATAAAAAAATTTACTGTTTGACCAACGTTTCACAAGCGTTTGAAGATTATCAAAGAAATGATAAGTTTGCATAAGTCCAAATAATATTACATTTAGTCCTCTTTTCCCTCCTTTTTAATGATGCTAATTCATTGAATGTTGCAAGATAATTTTAATCGTTAATTAATAAATATTTTTATTTATTAATAAATTTCTACTTGTCTATATTATATAAATATTATTCGCGAATATTCTTTAAAAAAGTTCTCACGCTGCTACATCAAGTTTTTTGAGTATCGAATTTTTTAATTTTTTAGCATACTATAAGTTTCAATTCGTTTTTTTTTATACAACATCAAACTTTGGATGATAAATTTTTTTTATCGAAATAGTAATTATGATAGGTGTAAATACAAAAAGACATTCTTAAAAAAGATAAATTATTATTGTTTGGGAAAAAAGAAGAAATTTTAAACAATTTCAGATACTATTTAGAAATTTTGATCGTCAACTCATCGAAACAATTATCAATTTTTATTCAAATTCGCTATTATACACAGAAGATGATCTTTTTATGGCGATGAATTGGTCACCTCAAGTCGATAATACTTTTAGATAGTATTGAACATAAATAAATCAAAAGTATTTACCTGATTTTAGCTTCTATGATAGGTGTAATGAATTTCAATTCAATAGTAGTTTAAGTATGAGTCTAGTAGGACATGCAAACATCAAGAAATATATCTTTAAATTCTATTACCATGGTCTATCAAGCGCTATTAAACATTCCGATGGAGATACCAATCTCCATTAAATAAATTTTTTTTAATTATTTATTTAAAATAAAAATCCAAAATTTCTTTTCTTTAAAAAGTTTTTTCCCTAAAACTTTCGCCAACCGTTCGTACAAATTTGTATTCGTTAATTAAATATACTTACTATTTTTTTTATCAAAATTTAGTCTATTATTTCTTACGTGAAAATTCTTTTTATTAGAACTATCAGTATTTTATACAAAATTTAAAAAATTAAAATTTGTTTCTACCGAACTTATATTTCAAAATTTATATGAAATTACATTTTTAGTAAAAGAAATAATTTTTTTTACTACAATTTTCTTTAAATAATTCATTTAGTTCTAAACAAAGTTAACAAGGTATCTAAATGCTTAACTGCATTTTCGACTTCATTCGAAATCTACAAATCCATTGAGTGTGTCTTACCTAAATATGATTCAATCATGAAATGATTCATGCTTGTAAGTTGATTATTTTTTTTTTGCGTACTTTTCTAAAATCAGTTTATATTAGACAGTATGGCCAGCTATATCCAATTTTAGTTAATGTATGAAATCCGATAATGAAACAATATTTTTGAAATAATTATTGCATGAGATACCACCATTGCTCAATGTGTCATTTTTAAAATGTTCTTAAGGACTTTTTTGTTTTCTAAAAGTGTTTATTAATAAACAAAAAAAAATTTCTTTTGTTCATTCAAAAAAAAACATGCACTTTATGAACATGTTCTAATGTGATGATCGTTAATATAAAAGGTATATTTAATAAATAAGTTTTACGAAAATTCAACTGATTTGTCAACCATATTTGTATTATAAGAAAAATAGTTAGACCAAATTAATATGTATACAATATATAATGTAATCATTGTGAATAATTGCTTATATGATCCCTCTTAGTCATCTATTTATCGTCAGAAGAAGAGTATTTGACGAATACCATTTGTTTTGTTCGCTTTTTTTTTAAATTTATTTCAATAGAGAGATGGATTGACATTGGATATAAATTGAATTTTAGCGTCTCTAGATGAGTTAAGGGCAATAAGAGTCCCTTCGTCTAGTTAGCAAAAATAGTCAATCACACCTGTTTTCGCCACAGATATATTTCATTTGTTTTAAGTGAAGATAATTTCAAAATACCTCTACTGCTGCACACAAAACTGCAATTTGTCTTGCTTGCTCTTTCCGCATTTGACTTTTTTTCAAGTTGTATTCGAGAGAAAAATTTATATTTTTATTTGGCCGCTAAAAAAATTCGTTGCTTTATCATCCTCACATCTTATCCGAATTCATCTATTCCAAAGTGGTACTCTTTGTGTTCAAATCATGTAAATTCTTGTCCATCCCATACGAATTTTTATGAGTATTCTTCATTGACTTTTACAAACTTTTTATTAATTTTCTTACTTCTTTCAACTACTCTAAAAAAGGCACTTTTTTTATCTCTCTTCCTTTTTCTGGATTATCGGTAATTATTAAATATTTCATTAATTTACCTGTAATCGTCTGTTGTTTTTGTAATTTATGATTTAAATTTTTATAGATTATTTTTAAATAATAATCATTTTTTACAAGAACTAATGTAAATATAAATCATTCATTATTAGATTTTAAATCATTTTGAAAAATCATTCTAAATGATGATCTTTTTTTTTTATTTGGATGAATTTTCAATTGGCAATTCCTGTTAATTGAAAATAATTTCAATTTTATTTTAATGTCTTTCTTTAAAATTTATTTTAAATTGGTGGTCTTTTGTCATTAGAGCTAATTAGAAATTAATTAAGACTTTCATAATAGAAATTAAATTATAAACGTTTTCTTGAAGCAATGACGAATCATCTTTCATTAATAAAAATAAAATATTTTTGATTTGTATCTGCGTTTGCCTGAACGAACTTACCAATTATATAATAAGGAAACCTGAGAGATAAATGGTTCTTATATTTCATAAGTATCAAGTGAACATAAGTTTACTCATTAAATTTCTCAATTAATTTCCCGTTCTTAGTAATCTCTCTTAATGCCTAATTATTCAGTTTCAAATTTAGTATTAATATTCGTATATTGTAAACCTTGTTGTAGAATATATTTATAGAATTTTTTTTTTAATTTTGGTTTCTTTTTTTTTCTAACATATGATTATAATTATTCATTTTTTTATACTTTGCTCATAATATTTGGTATATGATCTACTAGATAAAATAATTTTTAAAAATGACCAATTTTTTTTTCAATTTTTAAATTTACAGAATATTTTTTAATTGTTCTCTTATGAAAATTCAACAAATTATTTTCTTACAATTATTTCTAGTAAAATGCTACTTTTAAGAACCTGTAGCACATCTAGCCATGAACATTTCACGTAAATTTTTATTATTCACGTGAGAAATTTCGTTAAAAACACATGAATTCACCTAGATAACTTGATCTTCGATGCTATCATCAAATTTTTTTTATGCAGACACTGTTTCAAATTTTATGATGAAAAAGGCGGTCAAATTTAAGCACGAATGTGCTTTTTGAATCAATTTTTTTTTAAAATAAAATAAATTTTTACCTGATTTTTCAATTAGTCTTCGTGAGCCTTATTATTTGTTTTTACAAATTGACTAAATTATTTTAATTAATCGATTTTAAATTTTTTTCAATCTAAACAATTTTGTACTAACATCATTGAATCAATTTTCAATCAGTTTTAAACCATCTTATGAAAAAGTTTTAATTAGTCTTTATTTACTCTAAACAATCTTTATCACAGTTTTTTTTCAATAGAAAATTTTCTTGATCAAACAAGAATATCAGAAGACATTGAAATTATTTTAATTTGAACAAAACTTTTATAATCTCATGATACGCTTGCCTCAAACAAGTGTGTCGATTTTTTAAAATTTTTCTATTCATTAGAACTCTTTCTGAATCTATGATAATCTGACAACTGTGTATATTGAAACGTGATTATTCATTTAATTTATAATTTAATATATATTTAATTAATGAATAATTTCGAAGACGATTATGCATTTATTCATCAAAGAAATTTCTTATTCTCAGTTTTACTTTATCTCTTATGATTAATTTAGTTTGATAAAAAAATCGTCTTTGTAAATCACAAACGTCAATGCCCTTTGAAACAGGTTTTGTGATTTCTAAATGTGATTTTACACATTTTCTATTTTTTAATATTTGTTCTAATATTTTATTTTTTTTTTGATATAAAAACTCATTATTTACATCGTTGTGTTTGCCTTGTTTACAACATAATTCTGTAAAAATAATCAATAAAATTGTGAAAATTATGATACGAAATAAAGTGAATTATCGCTTTTTGTGAAGAATTCGAGAATTCATCAAGATTTTTTTAGATTATTATTTCTAAAAATGTATTATTTTTACTAGAAATTTTTTGTCCTTTTACAACTACTTAGACAGATTTTATTATTCAGCGATCATTTAAAATCATTTTTTAAAATGAAAAAAGTACTTTTGATCACTATTGATTCTTACGCCTATTGGCCATTAGTGTTCTCACATCAATTTCTACCCGCTTATTTAGATTTGAACATCTATTGAATTGCAAATTATGTGATTACTACTATTACTCGTGTATTAGCAATCTCATGGACCATAATGAAGATCTCAATAATGCTCATGTTGATAATCAAATATGATGCTTATTAAATCATCAATGTGTCATAATAGTTAATAATTATCAATTATTTACTTTGCCGTACATCTTTTTTCATCAATCTTTATGAGAATTCACAAATAGCAATAAATTTTATTCCTTACTGTACCACTCTTTGAGACAAGATGAGTGGTTTTCATTTGCTAGTTTTTCTTAAAGATTTTTTTTATTTATTTCAAAATTTTAACATTTTTTCTTTAAATTATATAAATTCGAAATTTTGAAAAGAAAAAGATTGTTTGCAACTTTTTTTAGATTGAATGCATCAAATGTGCTTATTGTATGGTTCATGTGTGCTTTATAAGTTTAATTAAATGCCTATTCATGTTCAATGTGATTTAAAAACTGTTCGAATTGATTTTTATAAAATACATTGACTTGCATCTATTATCTTTCGTATTGTTTACAAACAATCAATATATTTACCTAATCATGGTGATGAATGCACTTACCTAGGTCTGGCAAAACAAAAAAATGTTCAAAACGCATTTTTAGGTATTCTTAATCGGATTCGCTAGATTGGTTTGCTTTGAAATTCAAACTTGGCTAATTTACACATTTGAAAGGCATAATTAAAATAATCATAAAATTGTTAACTATTCATGGCTTAGATTAAACCGCAGTTTACACAAGATAATTATATTAAACTGCAATTATTTCAGAATTCGCGTCCAACGCACTAGAACTTTAAATACTAAAACTTAATGATTTTTGTTTGTATTTTAATGTTTAATTATTGATAAATTAAAAAAATCTCGCCAATCATTCACTTGACTTTGTCAATATTTATAATTTTTCACAAAGAAAATTTTCATTTAGTCACATAATCTAAGGTGGTTTAAATTCTAAATTTCAATAATAATCGATATTTAATTGTGCGAATAGTCTTTATTTGTCATCTAAACTTTTTCTTTAAATCGATCAATCGATAAAGAAAGCTAATTTTTTTTTATTTAAATATGAACACATGTGTTTGTCAAATTGGGTGACCTTTAAAAAAGTTACTTTCAGAAAAGATATTATTGAGATGCAGATTAAATATTTTTAAAGATTAAATTGAAGAAAATTTCAAATTATTAAAAAATCAACATTGGAATAAATTTCTTTTATATATTACTCTTGTGGTTCCAGACTAATCTACTTATTCACCAAATATCGAATGACCACATTCTAGTAGATTAGATTAGCTTGAGGGCAAAATTCAAATCACTGAAAATGCGAATCATATTTCATGAATATTTAGTTCACATTCTCTTTAAAAAAACCAAGTCTAACAAATTCGTTTTTGCATAAGATTACATTTAATAATTTTTATTAAAAAAAAAGCTAGTTTTTTTTAGAAATATTTTTAACACATTATATGTT